>CM021100.1:612699451-612869842 GCA_007115665.2 Sequoiadendron giganteum | reverse complement strand
CTAAATTTTGCAGCATCCTCAAATTTTAGTTTCTCTCAAGCAAGAGCTCTTTTCACACATCTGCTCCATCGTGTTCTCCCTTACCATGACTAGCTTCAAAAAAACTCCATATGTGTTGGATATTATTTTCCTTATGAACTCTACATAACCAATAAAACATTCTGGCATTTTTGAATTGGACTGTGCAATTATCTGACCATATGAGATGTTCTAGCATTTGAATTCCTCTCTCTTTTAAATTTTTATAAAATACATCAAAACAATATTGAACAAACTCATATGAATGTAATCGATTATCACTTACATAAAAATGTTACTCTCTAAAAAAAAATCTATTATCTTCTCTACTATCATTTGCATGTCTATAAACAATATGAACAAATATAGCTCCTTGCATTGAATTATAATACTATGATTGAATTTCTTCTTGTGGAGCAAGAGTATAATTTTCAGAAAATTCAACAACTAACAATATAGTTCCAATTGGGAATTTGTTTTTACATAAAATAAATTTATTATCAAGCCAATGAGCATACTGAGAGTTTTGAACATATTTAGGTACAATATTATCTTTAAATTCATTAATAAATGCATGCACACTAATTTTTTCCACAATTACCTCACAATGTTTTCCAGTTTTTCCATCTTTTAAAGAATACTCAACATTTTTTATTTTTTTTACATCCACTAATTATTGTCCAAATTCATCTAAACTACTTTCATGCATACATTCTCCTAATAATGAAAATTTAGCACATTTGTCGCATTCTCCAAAAATACATGCTTTTAAATAAAATAATTTTCCATTAGAGGGTTCACAAAAAAAACCTGCTATAAAATCTTTGATTATTTCAAGTGGCATATTAATACCACAAATGTCTTGCATAATTTGGTTAGCATGCAAACTGCATCGTATATATTGAAAACTATCATAATAATAATGAAATTGTACATGAGTCTTACAACAACAAGAGATTAATTGCTTATTAATTCTAACATACTATGGTTTACACTTTTCAAATGATCTTTGACTTATGCTAATATTAAATGGTAAGATTGAATTATCTAATTTTTTTTATATAATTCAGTTTGGGTCATATCAAAGAGATTTTTTGGATGAGGTTCATGAATTTTGGAACCCACCCTTAATTTTATTACATCTCTAATGTTAGGTGATACTCTTGTATTATCTTGCCAAAAGAATTTGATTAAAGATTTAATTTCATTAGTTAATTTCATGTTTGATCTTGGGAGTCTACCACTAAAACTCCAACATTGATTAATTGGATCCTTTTCAATACTTTCTCTTCTTTTAGTAGCTCTTATCAAAGTCTTATGATTTAATTTTATATATTTACTAATATTACTTAACATTCTTTTATTTGAAGTTGCTTTATCAACTAGAGCAGTTGTTATTGCATGACGAGCCACATTCTTATCTTTAGATCGACTTTTCTTACCTATAAAATCAATAGCAATAGCAACACTAGATATGACTTGTTCTACTGAATCATCTTTCTTTTTTGGTTTTACAAAAATACCTAATTTTTCATCACTTTTTTCATTTTCGACATTCTCATCAATTGCACCATGAGTTGACATTGGAATCCTAATTTATTTTTATAAAAAAATCTTTTATATATTTTATCTCCATAAGTCCTAATTTATCTCCAAGAAACTTTACCATGAAGGTTATCTAGCACATCTTTTTCAATTTTAGAAAAAACATTTTCACCTTCATCCATACAAGGGGTTTCATTTTCATTCACACAAGGGGTTTCATTTTCATTTTCAAATGTAAAAAGGATTTCATTCTCATTTTCATCAATATGAGGGATCTGATTCTCATTTGCATTCTCATAAGATATAATTTCATCATTATTTGTTTTTGCATTGTTTCAACCCTAGAATTATTGATATCATCAATTGTGTATCCAACTTCACCTAAACAAGAAAAAACAATATTATCAAGACTTGGGTTTTAAAACATACCTAGATAGATTGTTTGAATAGGTGCATTTTCCGTATCATTAGGAGGTGGATTTGAAGACATACTTGAAGGTTTTTGCATAGGTACTATTTTCATATCATTCAAAGTTGAAGCTAAAGGCATAGTAGGGTTTGTCTCCATAATTACATTTTCTTCCATATTCACCATCTCCACATTTGCATCATCTACATTCATTTCATCATTCATGGATTCCTCTTCAACATTCATGGAACTAGATGCTTCCAAATTTTTCATTTGATGAATCCTTTCTCTTTTATCCCTTTGTCTTTCTGTCTCCATATCTTTATTTGCTTGAATTTATTCGGGTGTCATTAACTTTCTACATTTTTTTCTTTGTCTTTGCTTTGATCCCATGGTTATGAAACCCTCTTTGATGACAAAAAAATGATTCAAGTAGCCTATTTTCAAATTTCCATCTCCTTCAAATATTCAAATAAAACTATGTACTATGTAGATCCTTTCTTCAATAAACTTTGAAGTACAAAAACATTATGAATACATCCAAAAGTTTAATTTTTTAAAATCTTCTTGTAAAATATTCTTGTACTTAATTCCACTTCATAAAATTCAACCTACACTTATCTCTTCCAACAATTTGTAATAGAATATGCCCTGCACAAGGAAAAATTGCAGTAAAAAATGTAGAAAATTGCGCTTTCGAACTATACTATAGAAAAGGAATGTTGCAGAAAAAAAGGTCATATAAGAAAAGTGTACGCGTTATAAAACACGTATGCATTCTAAAAATAGAATGCGTATGTGTTTCATAATGTGTATGCATTACCTTTACCCAACGGGTAAATAGATAACACGTACGTGTTTCATTTAAATAACGCGCACACATTTTAGTAATGCATATGCGTTATTTAAAAATTGAATTCCCAAACCACATGTAGCCTTGGTTTTAGGCTTAGGAAATGCTTGGCAATCTGAGCCTTAGCCTTTGATCTGCAACTAAAAAACTTTGGCAATATGGCTGATGGACTTTTTTTCTGAATAAATCTATAAAATTAAAACCCATTAGAGAAAATGATGTATAGTTTACAAATATATAACTTTTATTAAGATTGGATTATGTTTTCTATTTTTTAATTAATTTCTAAGAAAACTAGTCATTAAACTTGAAATATTAGAATTTTTTTGTTTTTTAATAACTTGTTTTTGGTTAAGTTTCTTGTAAAAAAATTATATGGCATCAATCTTCAGACAATTCTCCACACAATAAAAAAAAATACTCAAAAAATGTTTAGTTTAGGTCAAATTATGTTGTCCGTACACGTTGATTTTTAAAAACATCAATTAAGGCCAAAAAAAATTGAATAAAAAAAATATTAAACAAAAAATTACAAAAAATATTCCTCATCAATCTTCATGTTGTTAGCTCTTTTTTTTTGTAAATTAATTAGCAAAATACTTTTATTTGGATTAAAAAGTGTTGTCCGTACACATGCATGGTATGGTAAAAAATAGGAACTTTTAAAAAGTGGTTTTTATAGATCCATATCAAAAATTAATTTCTATAATCTCGGTATTTAAATAATTTAAATATTTGGAAACTATATTCAAAATGATAACTTTCATATTCCTGAATTTTTTTAAAATTCATTGTGTACGTGCCTCAAATTTTCAGTCCAAGTGTGACAAATTCTGAAAAACAGCAAAAACACTTCCAATTTTTGAGCTTTTTATAGACCCAACTTTTTGCATCAACCCTAAGCATAATAAACATAATTTCAATCATAATTTATCTTAACCTTGCCTTATTTGGTTTTTTGTAAAGTGTTGTAACACACTTTCACACTTTTCTAGGGTTTTATCAATTAATTAAGCATAATAAACATAATTTCAATCATAATTTATCTTAACCTTGCCTTATTTGGTTTGTTGTAAAGTGTTGTAACACACCTTCACATTCTTTTGGTCCTGTCATAAATATTTGACCTTTCTTATGCTTTAATTGGCCCCATTTTGCATCCACAAGCCTTATTTATGTGTATTTTTAGGATAATCCTCATAAAAGGCATTTAAAACATCAAAATCTTGAAAACCCACCTCAATTTCTTAAGGTGAGATTCATTTGCCATTCTAAGAAAATGAGTCTCCTTAGGTGGGAGTATGTGCACGATCATCATGGAAAAAACAAGCCCTTAAGTGGCGATGAAAATTCATAAAAATCAGAGTTAGACAACTTGACGTAAAAAAATGAATAAGTTATCTATATTATTTCAAAAATATGTCAGAATAGAATCTGTAGCAAATTGAATTTAGTTTCTAAACTACTAAGTTTATTTTTTATTTTTTAAATCTATTTGATGAAAATTTGAAATTTCAATGTAGTAGTACTTAAATTTCAGGGAAAACATAAGAAGTAGGTGTCTGTCTGACCACCCTAACCACAATAAAATGATAATATTTTTTAAAAATATTTTAGATATAAGTAGAGGAATCATGTCCTGATGTGATACATATTTTTTTGTAATTTTTTCCAAGTAAATAATTAATTATGATTTTTTTATTACAACTTTTAAAAAATATAAAAACTCGTATGTCTGACCACCTTAACTTGGTCAAAACTTCATGAAATTCATTTTTTGTTATTCTATAGTATGTGAAGCATAGAATGTGACACATGTTTCGGATTCAAAAAATGTGATACCATTTGAAAGATATAGATGTTTTTCAATCAGCCTATCAATAAAGACTTTAGTCATAATTCAAATATAAAATGAATAACAATTATTTATTAAATTCAAAGTAAAACATAATTTATATTGGTAGAAAGATGAGAATATCCTTTAAAAACCCTTTTCATTTCATCAATTTAGGGTAAAATAAAGTCGTCAGCCACATGGGCGAAGTCTAGAAAAGCAAGGTAAGTTGTTAAACACGTTTATTGTGTTGACTTCTTAGGATTGGCATGTCATAGACAAATTCTGAAGCTAATCCCTAGGTAGTAGGGTTTATGTCAGAGATATCGGATATCCGATTTATTTTATATATAATTTTAATACATAATTTAATATCATTTTTATTTTATATTAAAATGTAATATAGTTATTAATATATAATTAAAAAAATGAGATAAATAGTTTATAATTTATTTTAATATATCTAGTTGAGAATATACAATATAGTTTATAATTTAATATATAATATATAATTTATGATAATATCTTATGGAATTATGTATTATATATAATATATTATACTATTATGTATAATATTTAAATATTATTTAAATATTTTAGTTAATGTATAAATATTCATATATATATTAAGTTCATATATAAAATATTATATAACTAATATTTAAATATTATCTCTTTCCCTCTCTCTCTCCCTCTCTCTCTCTCTCCTTCCCTCTCCCTTTCCCTCTCTCCCTCTCCCTCTCCCTCTCTCTCCCTCTCTCTCTCTCCCCTTCCCCTCTTCCCTTCTCCCTTCCCCCTCCTAATTATCTCTCCCTCTTTCAGACCCTTATTCCTCTCTTCCCCTCTCCCTTCCCCCTCCTAATTCACTCTCTCTCTCTCCCCTTCTTCCCCTATTCCCCTATCCCTTCCCCCTCCTCTCTCTCTCTCCTTCTTCCCCTCCTCCTTCACCCTCCACTGTCTCTCCCCACCCCTCTCTTCTTCCCCATTCACATCCCTTCCTCTCTCCCTCTCACTCCCACTGTCCTCCTCACCCTCTCTCTCTCTCTCTCTTTCTTCCCTCTTCCCTCTCTCTATCTCTATCTCTCACTCTCTCATCTCTCTCCCCTTCTCTCTCTCTCCCCTCTCCCCCTTCCCCCTCTCTCTCTCCCCTTCTTCCCCTCTCTCCTTCCCTCCTCCTAATTCTCTCTCTCTCTCCCTTATCCCTTCCCCTCCTAATTATCTCTCTCTCTATGTGTGTGTCTCTCTCTCCTCTCTCTATCCCCTTCTTTCCATCTCCCTTCTCTCTCTCTCTCTCCTTCTTCCCCTATTCCCCTCTCCCTTCCCCCTCCTAATTCTCTCTCTCCCTTTCCCTCTATCTTTCCCTCTCTATCTCTATCTCCCCCTCTCTCTCTACTTCCCCTCTTCCCCTATCCCTTCCCCCTCCTAATTCTCTCTCTTTCATTCTCTCCCTTTCCCTCTCTTTCCCTCTCTCTATCTCTTTTCCACCCTCCACCTCCTAATTACTCTTGTGTGTATGTGTGCAAAAATCGTATATCCGATTTGAATGAATTTAAAATGACTTTAAAATGACCTTTTTTGGTTTTATATTAGCTGACCCAAATCGGATATCCAATTTGAATCAGATATCTGATTTGTAAAACTTTACATATCTGATTTTTTTTACTTTGGCTTGGGAATTGCTATAGAGCAATGTACTAACACCCAACCCAAAAAAAAATCAACTCAAGATTTTTGCATTTTTTAGCAAGTGCAAAATGCTACTTTTTTCATATCACCACTTTTTGGCCCATCATGATCCTACACATGCCCATGGTAACCATTCACCTAGGGTGGCAAATGAGTCCCTTTAACTCAAAAATGAAATTTAATTTAAATCTTTGGCAGGATTTTATTCTCCAAGATCCAATGTTGGCTTGTAGTGTTGTAATTTTGACAATTCTTGCATAATTGAGTATAAATTTAAGGTTATTTCACTCATTTTAATCCTAGCATCTTAACATTTGAGCAAGCAATCAAGTGATCCTTATAGAAAATTGAGTTTGCAAAAGCATTCAAGGCTTTCAAGATCAAATTATCAAGCATTCAAGAGCATTCTTTAAGCACCAATCATCATGTCAAAGATCACATTCTTCATGTTTGTTATTGTGCTCACAATTGTGATGTAGAGTTCATGATCCAAACAAGCTTTGCATTCAAGATCTATCCCCTTCAAGCAAGAATCAAGAACCACATCCATTGCAGCCATTTTGAGCATGATTACAATGCTTTCTTGCTAGGGTTTGGTGAGTTGCAACACTACCTTTTTTTCATTCATCGTTCTCTCTTTACATTTTCTTTCCTTTCAAGGTTTAATTACCAACAAGGGGTTTGACAAAGGTAAACCACTATTCTCTAACCCCACAACCATTTTTCCCTCCCCTTGTGTGTGATTTGCAGGTCTAGGTTGTACATTTATCAAGGAGAAAGATTGGAAAAGTTTTCATCAAGTTGTCAAAGAAATTCAAATTTTTCAAAGTTGTGAACAAGCCTTGGAGAAGCTTAGAGAAGGTCTACAGGCTGAATTTTGCAATTTCAGACCCAAATCTAAATCAAGAATAGAGAAGTAGATTGAGAGCTATAGGATCCAGTTTTGAATTTCTATAAATCTAGAAGTGGACTAATTCGCCACTATTGGTGAATGAGTCCCACTATACCTGTCTGTTGGGGATTATTGTATATCTAAGTACCCATTTGTGTGAAACCTGTTCCAACATAGTTTACCCGAAATTGGATTGATTCTCCCAGCTTGGTGTATAAGTCCCAATTAGCTACAATAGTGGATTTTAAAGATTCCATTTCTTCATTCTACCTTCTTTAGTTTCCTAGGTGCACCTTTCTAGTTTTAGAGCTTTCTGTTACATTTTACTTGCATTTCTAGGTCATTTTGCATACTACGCTTTATTTTCAAACATCTTATTTTCCATGTCTACACTTGGTGGTGAACCCCTCATTTCTTATCATTTAATCTCCTTAGAACATTCCCTTTATCAAATTTCAATCTCCTTTGCATTGAAATCTCAAGGGTTTTTTCTTGAGTGAAATGCCCAAGATGAAAATTGACCTCTCTCCTTTTAGGTTTAACACCCTAAAATCCCTGGAGGGAGGTCACCATTTTCCTCATTTCAAGATGAAATATGTGATATTAGAAAAGTGGTTGAAACTTTGGTTGCTACTGGGAAGAGAATAGATGGAAACATTTATCAACTTAAGGGTGTTGATGGACATTGATTTATGTCTTAGATTAGTGATATTTGGTTATGGCACCGAAGGATGTGTCATATGAATTTTGATAATTTGGAAAGAATTAGTTTAGTTCATGCAATGAGATACCCACCTAGAATCGCAAATCCTATCAATGTTGTTTATGAGAGCTATCAATTTGGAAAATAAACAAGGAGTACCTTCAAGGGAAAGGAACAATCTGCTATCAGACTACTAGAATTAGTGTATGCATATCTTTGTGGTCCTATAAGGGTGAGAAGTCTAGAATGTGACAGGTACTTTATTCTTTTAATTGATGATTATTCTAGAGTGACATGGGTTACTTTTCGTAGAGAGAAATCTGATGTGTTAGATAAATTCAAGGAATTTAAATCTATGGTTGAGAATGAAATGGATCTAAAAATCAAATGTTTGAGATATGAAAGAGGTGGTGAACTCACCTCCAATGAGTTTAACATGTTTTGTGAAGCTCGTGGAATAAAAACGCATATGTTTGTCCCTATAACTCCTTAGCCGAATGGATTTGTTTAAAGGAAAAACCAGATGGTTCAAGAGGCTACTAGAACTATGATGAAAGAGGAAAATCTACCAAAATTCTACTAGGGAGAAGATATTCATACTATTGTTTATATACTTAACATAGTTCAAGATAAAGTCAACAACACAAAGACTCCCTATGAGCTATGGTATGGAAGAATTCCTACTATGAAGTACTTTAGAGTATTTGGAATAAAATTTTATATCAAAAGATAATAAGAAAGTTTAGGAAATTTTGATGCAAGGTTTGATGAAGGTATCTTCCTTGGATATTCTATTAAAAGAAAATCTTACAAATTTTACAATAAAAGGCTAAGAAATATTGTTGAAAGTGCAAATATTAAGGTTGATGAAAACTTACAAAATTCAATTGTAGTAGCTAGATATGTGTCAGATGAACCTGATCATAGAATAGAAGAATAAAAAGTTGATGAAGAAGTGCAGAATGAAGAGGAAGAATCTCCAAAGAAGACCCCTAAGTATGTGCAAAAGAATCATTTTGAAGATCAAATCATTGGAGACAAAAGGAAAGGTGTATTGACAAGAGGCAAAGCTAATAGAGTTGACGTAAACATGTTTTTACTTTCTAAATTTGAACCTAAAATAGTAAGTGAAGCATGGAAGGATGAACATTGGATGAAGGAAATGGAAGAAGAACTTATGCAAATAGAAAAGAATCAAACTTGGGAATTGGTTCATAGATTAGAAAACAAGAACATAATTGGAACTAAGTGGGTATTTAGAAACAAGGAAATAATTGTGTGTAAAGGTTACTCACAAGTGGAAGGAATAGAATATTAGGAGACATTTTCTCTTGTGGCTAGGATGGAATCTATCAAAATATTTTTTGCATTTACAAAATATAAGGACTTTAAAGTTTATCAGATGGATGTGAAGTCTTCTTTTCTAAATGATGAATTGGAAGAGGTTTACATGGAACAACTAGAAGGATTTTAGTTGTCAGATCAATCAGATATGTTATGTAAATTGAAGAAGGCACTCTATGGAATGAAGCAAGCTCCCAAAGCTTGGTATGTAAGATTGGATAGATATTTGTTACAACAAGGATTCAGTAAAGACACCATAGATAGTAATCTTTATTTCAAAATTGAGGGAAAAAAAATCTTGATAGTAGTTGTATATGTGGATGATATTATCTTTGGACGAAGTGAAGCGATGTGTAAAAAAATTACGAAAGAGATGTAGAAAGAATTTGAAATTTCAATGTTTGGGGAGATGAATTTATTTCTTGGGCTACAAATCAATCAAACAAATAAAGGAATTTTTATTTCATAGTCTAAGTATGTCAAAACATTGTTGAAGAAGTTTGGAATGGATGACTCCAAATCGGTATGCACTCCTATGGTGACTGGTTGGAAATTGAGAAAATATGATGATTCACCTAAGGTTGATAAAAATATATATAGATTTATGATTGGTGGACTATTATATCTAACTGCTACTAGACCAGATATCATGCATGTAGTTTTTCTTTTAGCTAGATTTCAAGAAGATCCTAAAGAAACACATGTTGCAAAGTAAAAAGGATATTTAGATATTTAAGAGGCACTCCAAATTATGGTTTTTGGTATCCTAAGGATATTTATTTCACACTAAGTTCTTATACAAATGAAAATTGGGTTTGTTGTGTTGATGATAGGAAAAGCACAAGTGGTGGTGCATTATTTCTTTGAAGTAGATTAGTGTGATGGTTGAGCAAGAAGCATGATTCAATTTCTCTATCTACTATAAAGGTTCAGTACATAGCAGTAGCATCATGTTGTACATAGGTATTATAGATGAGACAAACATTGAAGGATATCAGAGTTCTATATGATGAGCCTATATCTATCTTCTATGAAAATACAAGCGTAATTAAAATTTCAAAGAATGGATAGTGATACATTCAATGAAAAAGCATATATCTATTAGGTATCACTTTTTGAGAGAAAACATTATGGAGAATGAAGTGAAGCTTGAGTATGTACCTACAAAGGATCATATTTCTAATATATTTACTAAGGCTCTTCCTAACGATACTTTTGAGTATCTTCGAGAGAAGTTGGGGGTTATTACCCCTTCCTATTTGAACTATATGCATATAGAGATGCATCAGTCTAGTGGATGTATGGATCTATCTATATTTTGGACTAATATTGGTGGCTACTTCTCAAGGGGTGTAGGTAGTGTAATGTGTTTTCATTGAGCTTTTGATTTCATTAGGTGTACTCCTAAGGGGGAGTATTCATAGCAAGTATGTTGGTTCAATGTCAAAGGGAGAGAACAATGTAAAAAAAATTATCCTTTTTCATTGATGTCAAAGGGGGAGAGATAATAATGTGAAAAATTACAATGTATCAAGTTATGTATGTTGCCTAATGATTATTGTCAAAGGGAGAATGAAGCATAAGTTGTAAGAGAGAGATAAATGTTGTATTCAAGAAAAGAAAAGGAGAATTGTCTTTCATAGTTTTTCACATCATCTATTGCCATCAATGAAAAAGGGGGGCATTGTTGCAAGTATGAAGGTGTTTTCATTGATGTCAAGTATGTGTTAAGGAAGTTGTTGCATGATTAAGATGTCGAGGATATTGAGAAAATTATGAAAAAGAGGAAAATAAGTTGATGTAGGTTGTGCATGTGTAGTTGATATATTGAGGAAGTGTTGTGAGAACATCGATCTATCTTTTTTTTTAGTATCTAAAGATGAGTTGGAATGAATTAATGAGCTCAGATGATGTCTCTAGTACTTGGTTTCCAAGTGCTTTTGAGAAAAATTGATAAATAGAGAAAATAGTGTTGTG
This sequence comes from Sequoiadendron giganteum, assembly GCA_007115665.2. Classification (NCBI taxonomy): domain Eukaryota; kingdom Viridiplantae; phylum Streptophyta; class Pinopsida; order Cupressales; family Cupressaceae; genus Sequoiadendron; species Sequoiadendron giganteum. The sequence continues at coordinate 612,858,581 of CM021100.1, read as the reverse complement.
CAAGTATTCAAAATGTGCTCTAGCATTGTGCTCCACATTTATTCTGTATTGATCCTATGCATGTATGGATTTGATATGTTGTTCATGGTTGTCAGAGATTGCTATATTCATAATTTGGGTTTCAAGATCGTTGTACAGAGCAAGATATTTTTACTAGTGTGTGAACCAATTTTTCAGTACTTTTTTATGTGGCCTAGGAGAAATGTGTTTTCTCTACATTTATATGTTGTTTTTCTTTAGTTTGTGTGGGTTTGGGAAGTTTCTTAAAATTCTTGTATCTTTCTATATTCAAGGTTTCGATTGATTTGTTGCTATACAGAGTGAGTTTCATTTGTCGATATGCGAATAAGATTTACCAATTATTCTAAGTTGAAGTATTTGAATAATGCAAGCTTGGATGAAGTATTTGGTGAATCTCAAGTAGTTTTTGGATTATTCTAAATCGTGTTCAAGTGAATTATATCATCTGAAAGTCTCAGATTGATTTAAGGAAGCAGATACTAAATGATTATGGTTTTTAGCATAGATATTGGCTGACCTTGTGTTAACACTACATGCAAGGCTTGTAAAATAATTTTGAGGTGTGTTGGGATCTATTTGGGTCCTAATTAAAGATTTATGTAGGTTTCCTTCATTCCTATCCACCGTTGGAATGTTTCGGTGCCAACCTATTTTGAATTTGTATGTATAACAACTAGTTATCGACACTGGAGAAGTTTTTTGAGGTTGAGGTTGATATAAATAAGGGTGGTGTTGCTGTGAGTTGATGAATTGAAAGAAGAGAGAAGAAAGATAGATGTGAGATAAATGTGATTGTTGTGTTTGATTCAAATTTGAGAAGAGAAATGTGAATTTAAAGTGTTAGGTTTCTTGAAGGTAGTGAGATGAAGGCATCTTAAATCATTCAAGAAAGGCTGAGAGATTGTTGGAGCATTGTGGTGGATTCCTTGTGCATTGAGAAATTTTTCTCTGTGTAACATTCTTCTTCTATCTTCTATCTTGGTTCAATGTCAAGGGGGGAGAAAAATACAAAATATTTTATCCTTTTCCATTGATGTCAAAGGGGGAGAGAGAATAATGTGAAAAAGTGCAATGTATCAGGTTGTGTATGTTTCCTAAACATTATTGTCAAAGGGAGAATGAAGCATAAGCTATAAGAGGGAGAGATAAATGTTTTATTGAAGAAAAGGAAAGGAGAGTCATCTTTGTAATTTTTTCACATAATCTATTGCCATCAATGACAAAGGGGGAGATTGTTGCAAGTATGAAGGTGTTGTCATTGATGTCAAGTATGTGTTAAGGAAGGATGAAGATGTCAAGGATATTGAGAAAATTATGAAAAAGAGGAAAACAAGTTGATGCAGGTTGTGCATGTGTAGTTGAGATATCAAGTGTTGTGAGAACATGGAGCTATATTTTTTATTTAGTATCTAAAGATGAGTTGGAATTAAGTAATGAGCTGAGATGATGTCTCTAGTACTTGGTTTCCAAGTTCTTCTAAGAAAATTTGATAAATAGAGAAAATAGTGTTGTGCAAGTATTCAAAATGTGATTCACTATTGTGCTCCATGTTTCTTCTAGTATTGATCATATCCCTATCTAGATTTGATATGTTTTTCATGGTTGCGAGAGGTTTCTATATTCATAATTTGTGTTTCTGGATCATTGTATAGAGCGAGATATTTTTACCAATGTGTGAACTAGTTTTCAGTAATTTTTAGTGTGGCTTGGGAGAAATGTATTTTCTCTGCATTTATCCATTGTTTGGATTAATGTTGTGTAGATTTGGGAAGTTTCCTAAAATTATTGAATCTTTTTGTATTCAAGGTTTCACTTGTTTTGGTGTTGTATAGAGTGAGTTTCATTTGTCGGTATGTGAATAAGGTTTACCAGTTGTTCTAAGTTGTTTTGAATTGAAGTATTTGAATAATGCAAGCTTGGATGAAGTATTTGATGAATCTCAAGTATTTTTTGGATTACTCTAGATCATGTTCAAGTGAATTCTATCATCCAAAACTTTCGTGTTGATTTAAGGAAGCATATACTTAATGATTATGGTTTTTATCATAGGTATTGGTTGACCTTGTGTTAACACTAAATGTGAGGCTTGTAGAAGCATGTTGAGGTGTGTTGGGATCTATTTGGGTCCTAATTAAATATTTATATAGGTATCCTTCATTCCTATCCACCGTTGGAATGTTTAGGTGCTGACCTATTTTGAATTTGTATGTATAATAGCTAGTTACCAACATTGGAGAAGGTTTTTAAGGTCGAGGTTGATATAAATAAGGGTGGTGTTTTTGTGAGTTGCTGAATTTAAAGAAGAGAGAAGCAAGATAGATGCAAGATCAATGTGAGTGTTGTGTGTGATACAAATTTGAGCAGAATAGTGCAAATTTAAAGTGTTAGGGTTCCTGAAGGCAATGAGTTGAAGGCATCTGAAATCATTCAAGCAAGGATGCAAGATCATTGGAGCATTGTGATGGATTCCTTATGCATTCAGAAAGTTTTCTCTGTGTAACATTCTTCTTCTATCTTCTTGTATTTCTTTATGTGCCAACAAGCCCTAGCTGTGAGCCTTTTTGGACAATGTGTCCTATTCTAGCAGTGATCACTTGTACTAATTTTCCAATTACTTTTATTATGAGCTAATCCTCACCATGATTTTTCCCTCATTAGGTTTTCCACGTAAATCTGGTGTTCACTTGTGTACTATTTTTCTATTTTAGTTTTTGTTATCTACATTTCACGTTTAATCACATCAACAAAATAAGGGTTTAATGAATGCATGTGGATTTGATTACTATTGAGTGTTTTGAAGGTTTAATTTTCTACAACTAATTCACCCCCACTCTCAGTTGTCTTGTTCATTCAATAGATACTCCCCATCCTCAATGTGTTGGTGTAAGGAAACATGCAATGATAATTTTTGTATATCAATAGGTAATAAGGCTTCAAATCCAATGATGAGTGAATAAGGGGTAGCACCAATTGGTGTGAGGATGGTGTCAGGATGCTAGTGAAATAATCTCAAAGGGAAATATTAAGTTATAGGTTCTAGTCATGGCAAATATCAATAACTATATTTTGGAGAATTTTTACAAGATTTTATTATATGCCTCTAGTTGAAAATTAAATTGTGGGTATTATGTGGTGGACCCTTCAGGTTGGATGTGAAAGTTCTCATAAAAAGTGCACTTCATTATTTAAAATGACTTACCATTGTCAGTGACAATGGAAAAAGGCATGTCATAGTTTTAGATGATGTACTGGAAGATTATCTTGTATATTTGTTTTCTTTTAGTGTATGTGGGTAAAAGTATAAATTTGTGTCATACTTTATAAGGGAAACAATTAACATTGATCCAACTTTTTAAATTTAATCACTAGAAAGTGACATGTATGCTTTAAATTTGAAATGATGTAACAATGAAATATATTTTTAGTGTATTTTATGTTTGTGGTTTTTTAGAAAAATAATAGTTTTTTATAAAATTGAAACTATAATTTAGTTGTCGATAAAATGTTAAAAAATAAAGCTAAATGGGAAATCGCTCTTTGTGTAGTATTTTTTCCTTCAATTTTTTTTTGTGTATTCATAGATTATAACTTTTGTGCATGGACTTGTTTTTTCCCCATTTTGATATATATTTTTTAATAAATCTCAGAATTTGTGTGCACTAAAAGAATTGTTTTTCTATGGGATTTCATCATTTGTCTTAACTATTTATCTAAAATAAAACAAAAATCTTATTGACATATAATATTTTCTCTAGTGTATCATATTTTTTAATAAATTTAAGTTTTTTTTTGACAAGATAATCAAACTTTTTTAGGTGTTGATGACCTACTTTTAGTAAAATATTAAAAATATTAAACTATTAAAAAGAGTTCCATTTTTAAAACTACTCTTGTAGATCTATAAAGGGGTAATTTTTTTTTTTTTTAAATATTATTTATAAGAGCAAGAGCTATTGAAACATTGATTTATATTTATGTTTTTTTTTTGTAAATTGACCCTAAAATGGTATAAAATATGTATTTTTTGGACACTTCTATTCTAAAAATTTGTGGCTTATATCTAATTTGGATATAATGAATCTAGATAGATCATATGTCTGGAATTTTTTTATTAAATTTGATTATGTTGATAACTTGGTTAAAGTATGATATAGTTCAAACCAATTTGGTGAAGCCCTTGGTTGTGGTGATTATAAAATTATGGCCATTTGAAAAATATGGGTGAATGTAACCAATGAGATTGAGACTCAATTATGAAAAGGGGTAAGGAATAGTAATTGATTGCAATCCCAATGATGGTACATGAATTAGATCTTCATGTTATTGGAAAGCAAAAAAAATCTTATCTATTGATAAGAATCATGTTTTGTAGTGGGTCAATAGTAGTTTTTTTTTTAGATATTTTTTGCTATAACCATGTTGCTAGTGTGTGCACCATAAATACCATCCAAGACCTCTTTAATTGTAATAGAATCCTCTTCCAAGTTAAGAAACCTATGTAAAGAATCATTGAAGCTCCTTTGGTAGAGTGTGTCAATGAGGATGGTGAAGCAAGAAGAGTGTTGCATGAATGGTTTATATTGAATGATAAATAGGTTTGGTGGAGTGATGTTATTGTGGAATTAAGTATAGATATAATGATACCATGTTTTGTAGGTGTGCAAAAAAGTTCTAAATTAGGGAGATCATAAGTAGGGATTAATATTTTTTTGAACAAGAATTCATAGTGAGGAATATATTGTGGCATATATATGAGAGACATCATGGGGTCATGGAATCTATTAATTTTTTCCTAAGTATATTTACTTGTTCAAATTGGATGGATGTGAAGTATTCATTGAAACTATCAACCATATTTTTATAATGGAGTAGCTTGGAATAATTTGTCTCATATTCATTATTGACTTGGATTATTATTAGCGAATGATATCCATAAACTAAAATATATTAGGTATTGTAATAGACTTATATTTGAGACCATTGATGAGGGACTCATATTCTATTTCATTGTTTGTACATGGGAAAAATAATATAAAAACTTTCAAAATGAAATCACCTTTAGTGATGAAGAGTATTCTTTTTTATTAGTCATTTATGTATATGGAACATTAAAATATAGATTATACATCATATTCAACAAAGATCATCACATTGAGAGGATGCATATTTGTCAGAGGTACATCCATAAGCTATTTTTTAATGACTTTTCCGTTCATTATTTTGTTGTCAACATACTCTATATCAAATTCACTAAACAACATGATCCACTTTTCCATACAACCATTGGGAGATTTTTTTGAAAGAGTATATGAGTGGGTAAGTTTAAGAATTGAGCTATATCTTATGACTAATTATGTAGTGTCATATATTTTAGAGCTAAAAATGGTAGCTAAATATGCACATTACATGGGTGTATAATTAATTTCATAACCCACTAATGTCCTATTGATAGAGTAGATAGTCATTTCACCCTCTAGATCATGTTACATTAATAGTTCTTGTATGAGGCTTTATGTTATAAAGATATAATACAACAATGTTTTTCTTGGGATTGGTGACATGATCACTAGTCATGATGCAATATACTCTTTGATTTTATTGAATACCTATTGTTAAGACTTATTCTAGTGAAATGAATTATAATTTATTATGAGATGATAAATTGGATAACATTCATCCTCTAGCTATGAAATAAACCTCAATACCTCATTACAAAATAATAAAGGCTAAAATTCTCCTAGATGTTGTTGCATAGGTGACTGTCGTTGCACCAAAAGATTGACCTATTAATGATTAATAAAACCATCAGATTTATACAAGATCCAAGATCCACAAGAAGTGGTTAAGCCATGTCATGAACCTAAGTACCACATTGCATAGAACAAGGATACCAAAGGTGAAACTCTTGCAACAATCCCCTAGTGCAATCAATGGGTTCAAACCTATGACCTTGAATCTAATACTGATTGCTACAAAAGTAACTATTGTTGCACTAAAAGATCGACCTGTTAATGCCCAATATAACCACCAAATTTATATAGGATCCAAGATCCATAGGATGCAGTTAATCAATGTCACAAACCCAAGCACGATACTACACAACACAAGGACACCAAGGGAAAAACTCTTGCAACAGATGTAATACCAAAGACACTTGTTAGGATTGAGGTGTTAATTATATTTTCTCAAATATTTAAGTATAAGATCAAGAACATGTAGGTTATATTCTCATATTTTTGACTTAGCTAATAGATCATCTACATAATATCTCATGATGTGATTCAATATATCATGGAATATGACTTTCACTACTCTTTGATAAGTATACCCTACATTTTAAAGACCAATTGGAATAACCTATTATTTTATGTTGATATTTAGAATAATCAACATCTAATTATAACTTGAAAATGAATTCATAAGAGATAACATCTCATTTAATTCAATAAAATCAATGATTATGTATATGTTTAGAAGAAAAAAATTATCTTTTGAACATATTTTGTTGAGATCTTAGAAGTATATGTAAAATTTAATTCCTTTTGGATTTTTACTCACAAGGATGATTTTGGAGATCCATTTTGGATATTCAATTGGTCTAATAAAGCCAACATCCTACTATTTATTAAGCTCTTATTTTACTAACAAGCAACTTCCCCCCCCCCCCCCCTCGTGTGTTTTCAAATTCTCATGGTTTCTGCAGGTTCTGGGGAGGCCTTTGCCTCCCCTCAGCCTGACCCCCCACCTGATATAGACAATATTTGTCTGCATGTGCCTCATGGGAATGCGGTGCATGTTGAGTGTGACTCCCATGCACTTTTTGGGTCTTCAACTTGTGGGGAAAATGGTAGCCTTAAGGGTGTTGACTCTTTGGAAAAAGGCTGGAAGAACTTTCCTTACGTGGAAAATAAATAAGGACCTTGAGATATCTGGTCCTGAAATTTTCCAAACAGAGGAAGGCACAAATATTTTCTTTCCTGATATAGTTATGGACGAGGTTGCTTCCTCTCTCCACCTTATGCCGGTGGGAAGATTCTTGGCTTTCAGACCGATTATCGACATGGTCCATAGATGGACCAATGCTAGATGGAAGCTAGAGGGTAGTGTGACTATTTCGGCAATGCCTAGCGGGCTCTTCCTTTTCAAATTTGTGGTGGAGGAAGACTTTATCTATGTCCTCTCAGGCTCTTGGTCTTATGGTAAACATTTCCTGAACTTGGCGAAATGGAAGTCGGGGTTTGACCCATCTGCTAAACTCACTCGGTTGGCCCTTGTTTGGGTTCGGTTGTCGGGCCTTCCATTGGAATTTTTGGATGAAAGGATCTTTTGGTGGATTGGGAACTCCTTTGGAATCTTTGTAGCGATAGATGTGGTCACTCTAGTGAAATCTAGTCTGGTTTTTTCTTGATTATTTGTTAATGTCTCCATTAAGAAAGCTCTCCCTAACTTTATTACTCTCAAATCTAAGTGGGGAAAATGGACCCAAGCTTTGGTTTATGAGAATGCTACCCTGTTTTGTTAGCAATCTAGCAAGCAAGGCCATATTATTGCTGACTACAAACATACTACCTCAAAGGAGCCCCTCCCGAAAGGGAAAACCCCTTTCTACCCCCCTGATTTGCAAGAGACTCAAGTGGATCCTAGCACTACTGCAGTGGGGGAGAACATCCAAGCTAATGAGTTGGAGGACTATCCATTTAAGGATGGCTTGTATGAAATGATGAAGTCCCCTGACCCAAGGGAAAAGGAAAAAACTATTTTTGAGTCTTTGAATATTTCCCCGACCCCCTTGGAAGTGGGATAAATCCCCCCTCACAAGGAGTGCAGTATGATGTCGGGCCCTCTTGCCTCTAGTGATGCTAATGTGGTTGATATGTGTCCTTTGTCGTCTATGGATTTAGACTTGGGAGATAAGAAGTTGGGGTCTGGTGTGGTTGAAAAACCTCTGAGTGTTGCTTTGAGGGAGATTGTTGTAACTACCACTCAATTGGAAGGTGTTGGGGAAATGACCCCTTCAAAATCAGTTTTTGTGGCTACTATGTTCTGTATCCTCTCTCCCTAGTAGGATGGGGTGGAGGAAAGTGTGGGGGAAGTAACAAAAACTATTATCCTTACCCTGAACTCTAAGTCCTTATCTTATAAAGCTTAGGCTAATGGAAATAACTTGGAAGACTGGAAAAGTCAAAAATAGAAAACAAGGACCAAGAAAGTGGATGTGGGAACTAATAGTAGAGTTGGAAGACCTTCAAAGAGACTGTCAATGCATAAAACCACTACCAAGGATATTGCCAATGGTCAGAAATCAACCCTTGATTCTACCTACCAAAATAAGAAATGAAGCTCCTTTCATGGAACGTGCGAGGACTGAATAGTCCTCAAAAATAATTTTCTCTAAGACAATACATTGTTGATCTTAAAATTGATGTCCTTTTGCTGCAAGAGGTTAAAATGTCTTACCAAGCTTTTTTTTTATTGCTACTAAGATTTGGCCAAGATCCATTTTCTACTATAGGGAGGTGGATGGTGCTTCAGGTGGTATTTCTACCTTGTGGAACCCTGCTACAGTTGATGGGGAAGCCTTTGAATTCTCCCATAGCTACCTTGTTGTAACACTCAAAACTGATAATCTCACTTGGAACCTATTCAATATCTATGCCCCTAACTCTAGAGGAGGGATGGGTCATTTGTGGGAAGAAGTGTTATCTTTAATCTTGCTAGATAAGCGATCCTTGTATATGGTGGCTAGGGAATTCCCATATTTTCCTTTGGAGAAACTTGGTAGCCTAATGGACTACACTGACAACATGAAGGATCTATCTGAATTCATTTGCAAATCTGGGCTATTGGATTTAGAGTTACAGGGTAATCCTTTCACTTGGTCTAATAACAAGAAAGGCAACCACCTTATTCAGGTTCACCTAGATTGGGTTTTAGTCTCGGTGGATTGGGACCTAGGGTGTAGTGCTTCCCTAGCTTCCCTCCCTAGAACTATTTTGGACCATAGTCCAATCTTCCACCAATGGATGAACAAGCCGTTTATTGGGCCTCGCCCCTTCCAATTTGAAATTATGTGGATGTCACATTAGGATTTGAGAAAGCACATTGATAATTGGTGGAGCTACCCGGTCTAGGGTTCGGCTATGTATAGAGTCTACCAGAAATTAGATCATATTAAAAGAGAAGTTAAGGGGTAGTCTAAGGCTACTTTTGGTGATTTCTTTAAAATTAAAAAGATGATCAAGGAAAAGCTCGAGGGAATTCAAAATATTATGGCTAAGGGATCCTCCCCACAACCCTTACATGAGGAGGAGGAAAATTGGAGAAGGAAATGGAAAGATATGCTAAGTAAAGAGGAAATATATTAGAAACAGAGATCGAAAATTCAATGGCTAAAAAAGGGGGACAGGAATTCAACCTTTTTCCATAGGACATCCAACAACCATAAGAAAAGAAACACCATTATGTGCCTGAGGAATAAAGATAACCAGGAAGTCACAGAGGCTGATAAAATTGGTGAATTAGCAAAGCACTATTTCAGACAGATTTATTCAGACACTAGTTACCCTCAGAATGTTGAATTGCAGGATAGACTCCTGAGGCACCTCCCTTCCAACATCACTATGGAGGATAATTTTCAACTCTGCACCCCTGTTTTGGAAGAGGACGTTAAGTCAACTATTTTTTATATGGGTGCCTATAAAGCCCCAGAGCCTGATGGTTTTCCCCTGGCCTTCTTTTAGGAATATTGGGACTTTGTGAGCTTTGATCTTGTCTCAACTGTCAAATTTTTTTTCAGGACTGCTAAATTGCTAAAAAAATTGAACAATACCTTCATTGTGTTGGTCCCTAAAATGCAGGAACCAAAGGATATGGCTGACTTTAGGCCTATTAGTCTTTACAACACTATTTATAAGACCCTTTCCAAAGTCCTTGTCAACTGGCTTAAGTCACTATTGGACAAGATTATCAGCAGATGCCAAAATGGATTTGCTCCTGAAAGACAAATTATGGATGCTGCTACTATGACTCACAAAATCATTCACTCTATGGAGAAAAGAAAGAATCAAGGTATGGCTTTCAAATTAGATATTTTGAAGGCATATGATAGGGTCAGATGGGAATTTCTTTACGTGGTTCTTGCTAAATTTGAGCTCAATGATAAGGTCATTGGAATTATTAGAGAATGTGTGGAGTCGGTTTGGTACTCTATTTAGGTCAATGGGATTCTGTGGGGATTGTTTAAGGCTGGTAAAGGTATTAGACAAGGGGATCCCCTCTCACCTTATCACTTTATCATGGTTTTTTGAAATTTTGGGTCAGAATTTTTTAGCCTTGCTCCACTCTAGAAAGTTTTAGGGGATCAAAGCTGCCTCCACTCTTCCCCCCTTTGTTCTTCAACAATTTTTGGATGATACCTTCCTTTTTGGAAAATCTTCAGTGATTGAGGCCATAGAATGGAAGTGAATCCTTAAAGACTATGCTAATGCCTCTGGGCAGTGTATAAATTATTTTAAAAGTCGTATCTACTTTTTCAATATGAAGGCTAACCTTCACGATAAAATACTTTCTACCTTGGGTTGTCGAAGTGCTACTCTCCCAGGGACTTACCTTGGTCTGCCCCTCACTATCAAGGAGGTTACTCACTATTTCTGGAACAACATTTTGGAGAGAATGCAAAAGAAACTTGTTGGTTGGAAAGGTAAATTCTTGAGTAATGCTGGAAACTACAACTTCTCAAGGTCTCCCTCCAAGGGATCCTAGTCTACTTCCTCTCTCTCTCTTTAATATTTAGGGTGGCATGGCCGATAAACTTGAAAGAATTCAAAAAACCTTCCTCTGGACTAGTGTTGAAGAGAAGAAAAGGATTGCTCTTGTGAATTGGGACACCGTATGTCATCTTAAATGTCAAGGGGGCCTTGGGATTAGAAATATCACCAATTTGAACAAAGCCCTTATCACTAAGATTGGTTGGAATCTAGTGTTGGGAAAAGAGGAATGGTGCAACCTAATGAAGGCTAAATATCTGAACCAGGTTCACTTTTCCAAGGCTTTGGATCTGACTTGTCTCCCTTCTGGATAAAAAATATGGAATAATATTATAAAGTGTAGACTCCTTTTGAAGCAAGGTATCAAGTGGAAAATTGGGGATGGGAGGTCAATAAGATTCTGGGAGGACTACTGGATTAGGGGTAGAACCCTTACTGATAGTAGTCTTAATAGTTTACAGGAGCATGCCAAGGCACATGTTGGTACTTTTATTGTTGACTATATTATCCCTAGAACCAAATGGAAAACCCTAGAATTGAGTTTCTTGGATAGGCCTGACCTCCTCCCTAAGGTTGTGAAGCTCCAAGATCTTTTAATAAAGGTAAGACTCTCTCTCTTTCCCAGGGAGGATATGGTATTTTGGACTAAGAATAGTCGAGAGCTTTCACTGTGAAGTCTACTTACCATCTACTTCTTAAGTTTGATGGTGATGAGAATTGTTGGAAGAAGGTGTGGAACTCTCAGCTCATTCCCAAAATCAACTTTTTTTGGTGGGCATCCATACATTGTAAAATTATTACTATTGAAAACCTTGTCAAAAGAGGCTTCCAATTCCGCAATAGGTGCATCCTCTATAAATCAGCGGAGGAGACAATTCCCCACCTTTTTATCCACTACCAATCCACATCCCAAGTTTGGTAGAATGTCCTACAAAAACTCAATATCCATTGGATCCCTGTTAGATATATTCATCAATTTGTCCTTAGCTAGAGGTGCCCCTCTAAACACCCTTTAATTAGGCAACTATGGCACCTTATCCCACCTCACATTTTTCGGTGTTTGTGGAAAGAAAGGAACATCAGGATCTTTAGAGAGAAGGATAACAATGTGGAAAGTCTGATGATAACCCTCAATAAACCTCTTGTGGACAACATTTCAGTTTGCCAATGGAAGCTGCCTAGTTGCCCCCTATGAGTTGGGAGAAAAATATGGCTAAAATTTGGAATTTTCCTAGTGGATTCCAGAAATTTGATAATTCCAAGAAAATTGTGAGATGTAATATGAAGTGGAAGGCTCCAAAACCACCCTGGTTCAAGATGAACTTTGATGGTGCTTCCAGAGGTGGGAAGGCTTTTGGAGGTGGTATCATCAGAGATCACAATGGTTGTTTGGTTGTTGCCTACTTTGGGAATTTGATGGAATATACAAGAAATTGGGCTGAAATCATGGCGCTTCTATGGGGCCTCATGTTTGTATGGTCAATCGGATTCAAGTCCATAGAAATTGAGGGGGAATCACAACTTGTTGTGGAAGCCACAAAAGGCACAATGGGGGCTGGATGGTCAATTCAAGGGATAATTGAATACATTCGCTCTCTTCTTACTAGTTTTTGGGAGTTCACCATTCAACATTTTTACAGGGAAGGTAATGTGGTTGCTGACAGTCTGGCTATGGTTGGGATTGATCGAGAAGGCCTATGGTGTTGGAGGAAAGAAGAATATTTACCACCTCTTGCTATGGCACTTCTAAGAAAGGACCTTAATGAAACACATCATGATCCTTAAATTTTTTTTCTAAACTTAGGGTGGTTGTGTTAAGCCTTTGTTTGTAAGGTTGGTGGGAGCTTTTATTCAAATAACTGGTCGTTATGTGGAAATAATGAACCAGATTATTTTCCAAGTGTCATTACCATTGGGACTTATCATTTCACTCCTAATGATCGATGGGGTCATCATTTTTTGTACACTCTTGAAATTTGTGACGATTTTCCCTGTCTTGCATATTTTGTTCGATTTTTTGGGATGGACGGTTTTATTTTTACCATCATTTTTCTTTGTGCCCTTGACTCCTTGCACAAGGAAACTAGAAAGCCTACATTGGTAATGGGAAGTGGCATTTATTGTCATATTTTATGGCTCTACAAGTTACCTTTTTCCTATTGGGTTTCCATGGATGTTTCTAGATTTGGCTTTTGTTTCTACTCTTCTCTTTCGTTCACTATGTTGGTTTTTGTCTGGGTGGACACTATGGGTGGGGACCAGGTGCATGTGGAGCCTAATAAATGTGATGAATGGAAAGTGGATGCCACTATTTGGCATATATGCAAGGAGGGTGGTACTGCTCAGTATATGGAATCTATGACTGGTCATGACAAGGGACTCTCCAAACAATTCGTCTTCTCTTGGAATGATAAAAGGGTCACCATCAACAGCATCTCCTTTGAAATCAATGAGGAGGTCATCACTAGGTCCACGAGTCTTTCTCTGGAAGGGCGTACGTTGAAGAAAACCACCAAAGTTGTTGATCAAACTAGTCTCAACATGTTCTTTAGGGGCGAAAAGTGACCTGTTAAGATACGTGGTGGGTACAACCGTGAGGAGCTTCCTAAGCCATGGGACAAAATTTGCATGGTGGTCATGAAATACTTCACCCTCAAAGGAAGGTATGGGGTGTACTTCTATTATCACTTCAATTTCCTAAATCACCTTAGGAACCACCATAATATTTCCATTCTATTCTTTCTCATTCATTCTATTGAAAGTATTGTGTGTGATGTGGTTGAAGCCATGAATTTGAATGCAAATTACACCATCCTCCACCAAGGGCTTATATCTAGATTATACCACTTCCACCTGGCCCTTTGTCCTCCTTGGCCCATCACTGTTGAAGAAGCCCCTTGACCCCTCATTGTGGATGAGGCTTAGGTTTCATCTAATCCTTCATCTTCTAGTATTATGGACACCCCTGGCCCTAGTAAGAAGAAATTCCTCAAAAAACTTGCACTGAAAGCCTCCCCATAGGGCACATCCCCCTCTCAGGGGCCTGTGGTGAAGGGAAATGATAAGAAACATTTAGCCCCTACCCTGAGAACAAATACTAAAGCTTCTAAAAAGACTAAATTTTGACTCCACAAAATTGATTTGGACATTGAGATCACCGAGGAGGCTAACACCCCCCATGGGTCTAATAGATTGGTCATCAAGCAAGAAAAATGGAAGAGTTTTAAGGAGGCCTCAAACTCTAAAAATTGGAATGGCAGTGAGAGTAAAAGCACAGAGGATAAGGCCCTTTCGGTCTCTGCTAGTAGCTCCTCCCATGTTTCGGAAAGCCTAAAAAAGGGCCCTGCCTGTATTAAAATTATGGAAGTCAAATCTAGGGCTTCGAGTGTTGTGGATGGAAAGACTCCTATGAAGGAAGATTATAGTAAATAGGATGTTGTCTGGGAGGAGGTTGACAAATCGAAAAATGAAATGGAGAGTCTAGAAAATAGGCTGCAAGAGGTTATGCGCTTCGCCTTGAAGATTATGCATAGGTCTGCAACTACGTTCTGTCTATTGAAGAAGGACAAGTCAATGAATGATCTGAAGGAAGAGGCTAGTAACAAGGAGCTACTTAACTTCCTTGTTGAACATTGGGCTACCATAAATCTTGTTAAACCATGTAGCAGGAAAAAAGATTAGTGTCTTGGGGTTACAATTTTTTTGGTTATGACTGGATGATCAGCCTTCATTTATATTTTATGCTATGGACATTTCTTATTTGTTTTTTCTCTGTGACTGGCTGGACCCTTGGTGGTCTATGGCTAAGAATTATTATATAATTGATATTGATGTACTCTACTGGTAGCTTGGGTTTTTTTGGTTCTGGTTGTTTTTGATATGTTTTGTTGGGGGTGATGGTCAGGTTTTTTGACCTGCTGTTAATGTGTTTTTTTATTAAACTGCTATGAATGGCCTGTGCGGTCTTGTTTTAAGGGTCAACACCCTAGTTTTTCTACTTATTAATATAAAAAATAGTTCAAATTAAGGGTGCAACTTATGAAGTTTTAATTTTTTTGGTTTAGCATTCAAATTCATCACTAAAATATGTACAACAAATGAAGGATGAAAAATGGTATAGAGATAGATAATAGAGAAAATTTATGTATTCATTTCTTGAGGATATCTATGGTGGTTTCAAATTCCTATTTTAATATACTTACTACAAGATAGCTATTTTTTTGGTAAGTGTCAATACACAAGTTGAATTCTTGTGATTCTTCTACTAGGATTAGAAATCATTCATACCATAATAAATATATTGAGGGAAGGTTGAGTTACTCATCTATTCATACCTCAAATATCTTTCATGAGCATACACATTATTCTTTATTTATTTCTTTTTTATGTCTAATATTTCCTAAGAGAGGTTTTAACTAGGGGACTATTTTTTAATTTATTATATATTTTTAGACTAAGGAATCCAAAATATTGCCCAAAATAAGTTATTAGACAAATATATATCTAAAAACCCTTTTTGTGGCTACTTTTCTGGGATATCATCATGAAGTCCTATGAACTCAATTAAAGCTTCATCAATTTTGAACATTTATATAGATAAATAATCTTCTTGGTCTCAAGAATTAAGTACTAGATGGATGAGGGGTGGGTTGATGGATGATGGTGTGATGGGGGTATTAGTGTAAATGACAAATAAAGTAACCAAATTTGTAGTGCATACTGTCATCTCATGGAAAAGGTTAATAAAATTAGTGGAGTCCTCAAAATCATATCCATTGATAATTTTAACAATGGGAAAGGATCCTTAAATGCTATAATTTTCATTGATGTTGACTCTTACAACTATTGCTCCACTTCCTAGAATAAAATTTCACTCACAAGGCCAAGGTTGTTATCTAGCAATTGAAATCAGTTCATTAGTAGAATCATGAAGGACTCAAGGTCAACCCTAGATACATGTTTTGATTTAATTTCCTAAAATTCAAGCTCAACTTAAACTTGAGATCAATGAAGAAGAAATAATTTCTCATCTTTTATTTCACTACTCCTACTCTTGGCAAGTTCATCAAAAAATTTAGTCCCTGTTTAAGGTTAGTTGGGTCTAGAAAAAAGATATCAATAATGTGTTGGAAAAGTGGTCCTTTCCGGTACCTCATCCTTTTCTCATTGAGATATGGTGGAAGTCTCTGCTTTTCATGGGTTGGGTTCTCTAGAAAGAGTACAACAATAAGATTTTCAAGGACAAAAAAATCCCTTGGAAGGTTGTTGCAAACAAGATTATTAATCAAATTATTGAGTCTCAAAACATCCTCTTACAAGTTGAAAACAAATCCTTCTAATCTAGAGTTCTCCGTTGCCTCATCTTGGAATTTATCTAAGGTTATTAATTCCCTAAGCTCACACATTCCTTTGGATAGAAACAATACTCTTTGGTCCCCCTGATCTCAATTGTCTTAATCTTAACTTTGACAACTTGACCAAAGGGAACCCAGGTCGGGTGGGTGGGGGTGGCATAATTCGTGACCATTGAGGGAAGTTGTTTTTGGCTTATGTAGATAACCTAGGTTTACAAACCTCTAAATTTGTGGAAGATGCAACTACATATCATGAGATCTATATTACCAAGAATGTTGGAGTGTCCACTCTATAAATTGAAGGAGATTTGAGAAACACAATCATGTTGTTGAATGGGAAGGAAAACCCTTGTTGGACCTTACAAGACCCTATCCTTTTGGCTCATAATTTCATAATGAACTTTGGAATTTAAAAAGTTTCTCATGTGTTTTGAGTTAGTAATAAAGTGGAAAATTCTTTAGTAAATCTAAGATCCTTTATAAAAACTATTACTATTTGAGATGATCTATCAATGATCTTGGATTACATGTATGAGTTATTAATAAATGATGAAAATGTATTCAAATTCTGTGTTCGAGTTGAAATCCTCATTATTTCATATTGACAACTAGCTTGCGTTGCATTTAAGGTAATATTTTCATCTTGTACCACCTTTTCATAAGTTAGTTATTCCTTTTTTCATGCATTTTACCCGGTGCTTCTATAGAATTCTTAATCTACCTCCATTTGAAGTATCTACCATGATGGGTGGTAGTCTCATCCAAGAGGATCCTACCTCCTATGAGGTCTAGAAAAAAGATAAGGATGTTTGTGTAGTAGTTTACAGTGAACTCCTCAACACCCCATGATCACCTATAAGACAAAATAACTTCCACAAGAGTCATGGAAAAAATATCATGTTGTGATTAAGGATGCAAGAATACCAAAATAAATATATGGTAGCCAGAATTAATATGGAAATGTACATATGATGCCTTTCTTATATAGGCAAGGTGAGGAATATGATTACACAAGATCATGACACGTGTCTTGATCCTATTACATGAGGCAACTAACTCATATCAACCTAGGATAAGAATTAAATAAATGTCAACTAGATAAGATAAGTGACAACTAATGCTTAACTAGAAACATTCTATCTGAGGACCTAAGTAGAATTAACATGTAAATAGGACCTAGATAGGAAAAACACATATTTACACAATAACCCCCTAAAGTAGGAATGATAAGAACAAAGATGGTAGATATTCAACTCATGAAAATTCTAGTTCTCCCACAAGTTCCACATGAGTGAGTCCCTACACACAAAAAAGTGGGGGAAAATGTTGTGGTTGTTTTGGGGCTTGCCACATTCAAACCCCTATTTTGGTGTTTCCACCTTCATAGATAGCAAAATAGATAGAAAAGTGGAAATGCGATAAAGAAATTACTTGAAATGAAGAATTTTGAAACTATGAGAAACACTATGCTACTCAAACCCAACAACATTGTAATAGTAACCAAGTAATGATACCCTCAACCAAAGGAAATCAAGGTCAATGAGAGACGAATGTAAGTATACAACTATGCCAAAGTCAATGTGACCACAATGACATTGAAGGAAGTCTCGCAAGAAACCAAGTTGCAACTTTTGTGTAGAAGTGAATAATGTTGTGATGTTGGGATAATTGATAGTGCAACAAGTAGCTCAAGCATTGCTATATTTTTCTCAAGAAATGGTGTAGAATATGAAAAAGCATGTAGAAAGCATCCATAAGATGAGATGAATGTCAAAGATAGACATTTGAAGGTCAATTAGGAGGGAAAAATCCATTCAAATGTCAGTTGAAGGGTGAAGGGATGTTACATTTTGTCACCAATGGAGAATGTAATGCCTCTATGAGTTTGAGAGATAGAATTTTATCAAGATGGCAGTGCATCGAGTGCATGTCCTAGACACAAATTCCCCCACCAAAACTAATGATAAGCACTAAGTGGATGAGGTACAAAATGAGGACGAGGAATTACATGGTGGGGTTTGATTTTTCTAAGGTGAAGGATGTATAAGGGGAACTTGAAAGGGAAGTGAAAATTCACTCCTATACATTTTTCCCCCACTTTATAAAACATGAGTGCTAATGAGGTTCAGTAAAGTAGGTTGAAATATTTCCAAGAAAATATACTTGAACCATTGAGGAAGTAGACCACAATCTGGCATACTTGAAAGCATAGGGTAGGAAAATGGCTCCACATGTACTCTCTCTTGAGGAGGATTAAACAAAGTGCACAGAAGGCCCACAGACCAATGGTGAACAGTTCCTATAGGATGAAAGTGCTTCACAAGTCCTCAGACTTGCAAAGAAGGCACCCTCCAGGCGCTTGATCCTAAAGGAAGATAGATGTAAGGGACTCTACAGAGTCATATTTTGAAAGTAGCTTCATAGGAACACCTACAAAACAACATGTTAATCTGTTGACAAAACATGTTAGATAAAAGAAATCCACATAGTCAAGCAAGCATACAGTCACACAAAAATTCAAAAATTGAAGGAATATCTTTCAAAGGGGTCCTTTAGGAACCCTTCAAAAGAAAAGGGATCCACTCAAGGGACACTTTGTTTGAAAGTGCAATAGTATTTTTTACAAATTATTTCAATATCAAGGGATCCTTTTGAAATATTTCACTTTATCAAGGAATTTGAAAAGCACCTCACAAGGGGAAGATCAAAAATTCACTCACAAGAGAAGGTGCTCCCTCCTTGGAGGAATTTTTTTTAAATTCTTTCTTTACGAACCCATGATGGAAGAAAAGTATTCCACTAGAGGTCCTTGTTGAGGAATGCAAGTTTTAAAAAATATTTTGGGAAGTTAAAGATAAAGATTTTCAAGAAAATAATTGTTGGCCATCAAATGCATTTTATGAAAATCAAAGTGATATGATAGCCCCCCTTATGATGGTGTGTGCCAAACACAAGGGCATGTGACATCCTAAGGAGAGAAAATCAAGAATAAAAAGTCATGTTGTGGCTTGTGGAACATGATGAGATGCAACCATGGTAATGCTTTCACACATGTGAGGGACAACACATGAGCACCACAACATCACAAATCAAGAAAATAAGGGAGAAATATGCAATGAAAGTAAATACAATAACATAGCGAACAAGAGACGGGGGGGTCTGATATTTTAGGGTCAGAGCTGGTCATAAATATAGATAGATAAGTTTAATAGTATATAAATGAAATGTCATCAATGCCCTACTATATAAGACCATGTGAAAAAAAGCACATGAAAATAAAATGAAAATAAAAAATTGGGTCAACATGGAAAGGAGGCCTAAATGCCCCCAAAACTTTGCATCATCCCCAATTTTTTAAAATCAATACACAAAAAAGAGAAGAATAATGTGCCAAATAGAAGAATTTTTATGACATAAAAACAATCCTATATTCAAGCACCTATGATGGTGATAAGTATCATCCAAGAACATATAATACAAGCATGGGGGAACACAATACACACACATAATCTAATCTACAGGTAAAGAAGAGGCACCCCCTAGTCCTCATCAAAAAAGAGGTTATTGTTCTCCCAATCTAGATCACTATAAGGGGAGGGTGGATGAGCTTTAAAAGGAAAAATATCAAGGTGGTAACCCTCTAATCCTCTTGTAACAAGATCCAAGGAAGAAGGCCCCTCAAGGTCTTCTCCACAGTTATTCTGGGGTAAATGATCAATTTTGAAAATATTGTTGAGAGGGTTGGGACCTCATCCACACAGTTGAACATTCACTTCACTAGAGTGCCATGCATAAACTCAGAAAATGATGCAGGTGACACCCAAGATCCGCTATTAGGCTCATCGAATGACTCGAGAGCAGTGAAAAACTCCATGGACACCAAGGATTTCTTCGTCAATAAGACAATGCAATCCAATGTAAAACCACCCTTCGAATAAGGTGAGCCCTTCTTCTAACCCTCATTGCTAGAAATTTCATCCTCCATCTTCCGATTCATCAGGGGATGTGAGATCCCCACAGATGAAGCAAAGGGTGTGAAGGAAGAGGATAAAAGTGTGGCATACACCACTGAGGTATTCGACATGTCCACGAATTTCAAAAATGATGGGATGTTTAGAAGGGACATCAAAAGGGGAGGCTAAATTGAAGGAGCAATGAATAAATGTACCCTCTTTGGGTGAGAATCATTTATGCTCACAAGGGGAGCCAGAAGATAGATTGAGGATAAGGGAACTGAAGTAAGAAGAGCAGAAGGGGAGGACACAACAAAATATGTCAAAGAAAAGGCTACTAGTTCCCCTTCCTTCTTCTGCAAGGTGGCTTTCTCAGTGGCCAAATCCTTCCTCGAATGCGTGCACTCATGTTCAAGGTAGTTTCTATGACTTTGGGAACTAGAGGTTGTAACCTGAGAAGGGACGAAAGACTCCTATTCTGCCATTAAAGTATCCATCATAGTAGTTTTTGACGGAGGGAGGGACTCTTGGAAAAGAACAAGAGGAATAAATAGAGAGGATGATGGAATAACAGTGGGAGGAGCAGGCTCGAGCACCTCAGCAACATGCCTCTTTCGATTCACTACATTATAGGTAGGAGTAGTAGGAGGTTGTAGAGGTCAATACATAAAAGAAACTCACTAGGGACCCTTCCCCTTACCATACAAAATGGGCCAAGGCACCATGGGTAAGATAGGAATTTTTTATGTTAGACACTTGGGCTTTTTCCAAGAAGGCACTATCAAACTCCCCAAAAAATGCATAGGAGAAAAAGTTGATGGCACCATATCAAGGTGAGAGGAAGAGATAGATGGTATAATGGAAGAGGAGGAAGAAGATACCTGAGTGGAATTCTCCTCCCCCCTTTTCTGATCAGCCAAAGTAGCCTCACATTTTTCCTTTATGCAAGCCCTATGTGAATTGTTATAAGGAGATGTAGGGTACCTCACCTTTGGTGTTATACCCCTACTCTTTTATTTCACACAAGTTCAATACAAGAGATCTATCCTAGGAGGAAGTGGACCAATCGGGGTAGGCCAGATTTGATCAAGTGAGTAGCTCCCATGCACAATATTTGATTTATAGCCAGTGTGATAGACTACATGCACTGAATCCTCATGGCAAAAATTTAAGCACTTATGGACTACTGATGGAATTGCATTCATGGAACCTAACCAGGGAATTCCTAGTTTCACCTTGAATAGTTTGGACCCTGGGATGATGTCAAAGAGTGCATTCACAATCCTAGGCCCAACTAGGAATGACAAGGTGATATAACCAATGGGAGGAACGGAAAGCCCATTATTTGTACATATAGTCCTTTTAGACTCACCATACCCATCCTTATGTAAAAACTTAATTATCATTATCTCCTCTGTAATGACATTCACTCAGAATGTAGGGTCAATGAGAACACTAGTTATAGTATTCCCAATGATATGTGTGAGGATTTAAAAAGGGGATGGTTCTCTATTGTAGTTCATCGACAAATCCTACGAGATAAATGTTATAGCAGGGGATCCACTCACAAGTTTAATAGATGGGATGGGTAGATGTAAAAAGGAGGCCATATTTAAGTACACTAGATAAAACTTTCACTGAAGACCCAAGAGTTTCACAATTAGATGGTGACCCACTCAGGGTTTCATTCCACAATGCCTAGGGAACCTCCCAGCTACACCATTAGGAGTCGTAGGTTTGGTTGCAAGGCTATGCACCCTACAAAACTCCTTGTAACGTAGAAAAAAGTATCCATTTTCACCCTCATTCGGGCCTTTCCTTATGGTTTTTGGCTTATTTTTGCTTGGATTTAATGTTTTAATGTGGTCAACACATTCACATTAGTTCTTAAACCCTTGCAAATCAATAATAATTCTATGGTTTCTTGTAAAAGTGTTGTGAAGTGTTGTAACACATTTTCCCACTTTTCTAGGACCTTTCAACCATAATTCACCTAAACAACCTCTTTTTACCCTTTACCAAGCCTTATTTTAAAGTGTTTTAAAGAGTTGTAACAAAATTTCACACTATCCTAGGCTTTTCATCAACAAATTGACCCTTTCTTATGTTAAAATGACCCCTCAATACACTTATAGGTCCTAATTAAGTGTGTTTCAGAAGAAAATCCCTTTGAACAACATTAATTACATTCTAATTCCTGACATCCACTTAAAATTTCCCAAGTGGACTAAGTCGCCACCTTGGGCGACTTAGTCCCATGTGTCATAATAATCAAATGTAACTCAAAATTCTGGTGGGATATTGTCTTCTAAACCCTAAGGTCAACCTATGATGAGGTATTTTAAGGAAATTAGGGAACACCATGTATAAATAAGGGTTTTTCTCTCATTTTCACCCTAACTAGTTGGCTAACTCATTCTTCTCAATCACTCATAGTTAATTCTTCTCAAGAAAGCTAGGATTTTGGCATACTAGGTCATCAAGAAGCATTCAAGGGTTGAATCTTCAACCATTATTGCAAACATTCAATATCAATCATCATGGAAAGATACTAATTCCATTGTCTCATATTTCATGCTTCATTATCTTGTTTCTTCACTTGATTTAATTATCTAAATGGGGTTTGGTCAAGGAAAACCCCCATGCTCTAACATTCAACATTTCTCTTTCTCTCCTTGTGTGTTTGAAGATTTAGGTATCTTGAAAGCTTGGAGATCATTGAAGAATGGATTGAAATATTTTGGAAGACATATCCTTTTTGGCTAGGTAAAATTATCTACAAAAAGTCTCTTATAGTGTCGAAAACCAGAGTTTCAAAACCAAATACTTGGAGGAGCAGAAAGTGCAGACCGAGGGCTTCCATTTCTACTTTCGGACTTTTAGAAAATCCAAATTGGACTAAGTCTCCATTAGTGGTGACTTAATCCCACTACACATTTTTTTCATATATTTTTGTGGATCTAGATACCCATTTGGCTGAAACGAGCTCCGGTGCAGTTTTCCAAATCTAGGACTAAGTCACCCAGAATGGTGAATTAGTCTCAGTATACTAAATTTTTAGAATTAGCAGCATTTCCAGCTTCCATCTCAGTCCTCAACATATTTCTAGGTGCGTGCTTTCTATTTTAGTCTTCTATTTTGTTTCATTTGCATTTATATTCATATTTTTAGGTCATGTTTGTATATTACATTGTGTTTTCAAACAAGTTGCATCTTCTAAGTCTTGCATTAGTATTTAGTCTCCTTTGTTAATTTCTATCCTTTAGATAATTGAATTTGGACATATTTACATCATACTTGCATTAATCTTCAATGTAACATTTCCATTTTGGTATCCCTCTCCTTTTAGGTGAAAAACCCTAGAAGTGTTAGAGAACCCTAGGTGGTACCAAAATCTTTGTTACATTTTGGTGAACCTAAATTTCGACTACCCTCTTGTCTGATTTGGGGTCCATCATCATCCTAGTATTAGCTTGCATTTCATTTTGCATTAGTTAAGTTGCATTCTAGGGTTTCAAATTTTGTATTAGTAAAAGTGCATATAGGTTGCATTTTTACATCTTAAATCATTAAAAATTTCTAGAATTTTTGCATTTACATCTTAGGTATGCATCATACAACACAGAAACCATCAAAATCTATCAAAAATATTTGAAAATTCTAAAAAAATCCCCAGCAGGACTAATTCGCCACCTTGGGCGACTTAGTCCCTTTATGCCTCTAAAATAGCCTTTTACAGAGCTAAAAACCCTGTTTTTAGACTTATGTTTGCCACCCTTAACTATCTATATCAATTGGCTGAGTTTTTGTAACATGCATTTTACTAGATCTAGCCTAAATTAGCTCATTTCATGAATTGCACATTTTCAATTTTGCAATTACAACATTTTATTTTTCAAATTATTGCACAATGTAATCAGCAAATTACCTTGTTTGACATCTGAAAATTACATTTCATTCTAGGTATTAATATTGCATTGTTCAAAAATGTTGGTTTCAATTATTTCCAAAGTTATAAAGAAAAATTTAATCAATAAACATGTTAGTAATTCATTCAATGCATTCCCTAGTTATGAGAGTCCAACGAATAAAATTGGACACTTTTCTTAAACTCACACCACCCTTTATCTCTCCTATTTGTGGGAATGATGTGATAGAAGATCTTGCAAGAGTATAAAGCCATGATGATCATAATTGTTATTCCTCTGATACCTCTTCTTTTAAAGATGATGGTATCTTGGCAAAAGAAGATATAATCGTTGAGCATCGTGCGGATCTTGTTTTTTCTTTTCCTCATCCCCTTTGGGAAGGTATTTTAGCACAAGAAAATGGAATCATAGACACCTTCCTAAACATCACCTTACCTAGACTCTATAACCATGCCCATGAAAATTTTCCTTCTCCTACTATCCCTCCTTGATGTGAAGAAGATAGTTTAGTTTTAGAAGCTATTCTTAATTAGACTCATGGGAATCTTATTCCTCCCTTTTGTGATGCCCCTACCATTTGGGAAAAGCTCTTTGAACACAAAATTCCAATCCTTGATAACCATGAAAATCATAATTGTCCTTCTCTTGATGTCTCCCCTATTTGTGTTGAAGTTTCTTTCACCATGGAATGTGATGAACATATTACAAGCTCTCCTACTAGGGTGAATACTATGGCACAAGAGAAAGATACTTTATAAAATCAACTAGGGCCTTCTCCTAATATCCCCACTATCAATAAACATGAACATCAAACCATTGATAATCCCCTTACATACAATGAAGTTATCATTAATAACAACATTGTTCAACTCCTTTCAAACAAGAGTACTTTGTCTTGCTTGGGTAATGGTAAAAAGATGATACTGGATTGCCCTTTCTTAGACATACATCAAATCACGACCATTGAGGTTATGCATACAAAGGTATCCATTAGACCCCCCTTGATCAATGAACCTCATACCTGTTGAAATGCATAAGACAACTGAGAGGGGGGTGAATCAGTTGTATCAAATCACTTTACTTCTAAATTTAATATTTTTACTTTAACTTCAATATGTTATTAAGTGTAAAAATGAAATGAAAATAACATAAAGCAAACACTAGAGACAGTAGATTTACATGGAAAACCCAATGAGGGAAAAACCATGGTCAGGATTAGCTCACAATATAGTAGTAATGCAATACCAAATACAAAGGCTCACTACCAATAAAGGAATCATTGTAAAGAATAAGGCTCATTGCCTATAGAAGAAGAAAAGATAAATGAAGATCCATCACTAGGGTTCCACACACTTGAGACTTGATTAGAAGATTATAGACATCGTCAGTTCACTACTTTCAGGAATCTAACACCTTAAATTATTGTTTCCTCAATTCACTCTTCCACTATCTTATTTTCATACTTGTTCACACACTTCACTTATTTGCTCGATTTTTGGATGGATGGATATCAAATTCACTACAACTTGATTTTATTTTATACCATCTTCAACTCTAGAAATATTCTCCAAGGTTAGCTATATAACTTCATTTACAAATTCAAACTAGGTCCACTACTCAAAATTCTCCCAGTGGATAAGAATGAGAGAGGACCAATTAAATATTTAATTTAGGACCCAAACAACATTTTGGATCAATCACACACTTACTTAAGTGGATTCAAAAACTTAATGTAACATGTAGACACCAGATCAGCCAAACCTAATGAAAACACCGATGATATTTTAAGTACACGCTTCTCTATCAAGATAATCACACATGGATAACTCAACATGATTCACCAGATAATTTACCATCTCTAAGAATTCCTCAAGTACATCCGCAATAATTACACTAAACTTCATTAACAGAGAACCTTCAAACAGTCCAACCAGACTAGCCAACAAAACACATGAGCTTTGGAGCAGATCTTTTGGAGCGCCAAACCACAAGAAAAAATTTCAGAACACAAAAACCATTAGAAAGAGTTATCTCCCATATCCACAAGATCTCAAACCAAATATCAAAAGGTTGAGGAGCCAAAAAATTTCTCCTAGTCCACAAAAAAATGGTTCTACCAAACCAATTCACACACTAGTGAACATATCTTTTACTCTCCATCGAACCAGAAGCTAAAACTCAGGATATATTATCCATTGAAGCTTATGAAAATACTTATAGATCCGTATAGGTATAGGATTAATATAGAAAAAATTTAGAGCACAATAACAAATCACACTCAGACCACACACTTCAATAATTCCTTCATTATTTCTCAAATTTTCTCAAAAGCACTTTGCAAAAACAACTACTTCATAAATATAGCTCCATGTACTCTAAGCACTTCTATAGTATCTCAACTATACAAGTACCATTTTCACTCAACCTAAACTATGTTGAAATCAATGAAAACACCATCAAATATATCCTTACTTGCAACAATCTCCCCCTTAGTCATTGATGGCAACACATGATGTGAAAAACCATCAAAGAAAGCCTACATGATTCTCAAAAGCGACAACCTGCCAAACATAAAATTTTCACACGATTCTCTCTCCCCCTTTGAAATCAATGGAAAAATAAGTTCTTGTCTTATAAATCTTTGTTCACTCCCCCTTAAGAGTATACCTACATCACATACTTCAACAATTATTTTCTCTACTCCCCCTGAGGAGTAGACCTCAATCACCAGCCATAACAAAAGAAGTCTATGAATCAACTGAATTGATGCATCTCCATGTGCACTTAGTTCAAAGAAGGATGGGAAATAACCCCTAACTTACCTCTCAGATACTCAAGAGAATCCTTTAGAAGGGCCTTAGTGAATATGTCTGCAACTTGTTCCTTGGTAGGTACATATTCAAGCCTAACTTCATTTTTCAATACCTTCTTCCTCAAGAAGTGATACTTGATCGATGGGTATGTTCAAGATCATCATGGAAAAAACATGCCCTTAAGTGGCAATAAAATTCAAAAAATCAGAGTTAGGCAACTTGACATAAATATTTGAATAAGTTATCTATATTATTTCAAAAATATGTAAGAATAGAATCTGTATCAAATTGATGTAGTTTCTAAACTACTTGGTTTATTTAAAAAAAAGAATAATATATTTTCTGAAAATTTAAAATTTCAATGCAGTAGTACTTAAATTTTAGGGAAAAAATAAGAAGTAGGTGTCTGTCTGACCACCCTAACCACAATAAAATGATAACATTTTCTTATAAGATTTTAGATATAAGTAGGGGACTCCTATCTCGATGTGATGCATATTTTTTTGTAATTTTTTCCAAGTAAATAATTAATTATGATTATTTTATTACAAATTTTAAAAAATTGAAAAACTCGTATGTCTAACCACCTTAACTTGGTCAAAACTTCATGAAAATAATTTTTTTTTTTTAATCCTATAATATGTGAAGCATAGAATGTGATGCATGTTTCAGATTCAAAAAATGTGATACCATTTGAAAGTTGTAGATGTTTTTCAATTAGCCTATCAATTAGGACTTTACTCGTAATTCAAATAGAAAATGAATATTAATTATTTATTAAATTCAAAGTAAAGCATAATTTATATTGGTGGAAAGCTGAGAATGTCCCTTAAAAACCCTTTTCATTTCATCAATTTTGGGTAAAAAAAAGGTCATCAGCCACATGGGTCATCATATCACTTAGATATCGCCACTTTTTGGCCCATCATGATCCTGCACATACCCAGATATGTGCTTTGTTCTAGAATGAATCACTGGATTCTTTGAAAATTTTATAGCACTTGTATTGTCACATAATATAGAAATAGGTTCATCACTCACCACACCTATTTCAATCAAGGTTTTTTTCATCCAAAGTACCTTTGTACAACATGATGTTTCTAAAATTTACTTTGCTTCCATAGTGGATAAAGAAATTGAATCTTGTTTCTTGATCAACCATGTAACTAATCTTCCTCCAAGGAAGAATGCACTACCACTTGTACTCTTTTGCACATCTATATAGCTAGCCTAATTTGCATCAGTGTAGGCATTCAATGTAAAATCATTGTCCTTCAGATACCATAGCCCATAATCTAGAGTTCCTTTAAGATATTTGAATATCCTTTTCATAGTTGCAAAATGTGATTCCTTAGGTTCTACTTGAAATATTGCAACTAAACATACTGTATGCATGATATCCAATCTAGTAGAAATAAGATACAACAATCCACCAATCATAGATTTGTACATGCTCTGATCAACTTTAGCAGATTCATCATTCTTACTCAGCTTACATCCGATTACCATAGGGGTACAGACCGGTTTGGAGTCATCCATTCCAAACTTCTTTAACATACTTGGATTGTGAAATGAATAACCCCTTGTCAGTTTGATTTTCTTGAAGTCAAAGGAAGAAATTCAACTCACCAATCATGGACATTTCAAATTCTTTTTACATCTCTTCACCAAATTTTTTACAGATACCTTATTTCCACAAAAAATGATGTCATCAACATATACCACAACTATCAATATCTTCTTTTTCTCAACCTTGAAGTAAATATTGCTATCTACGAACCCTTTTTTGAATCCTTACTTTGTCAAGTATCTGTCTAATCTTTCATACCAAGCTCTAGGAGCTTGTTTAAGTCCATATAATTCCTTCTTTAACTTATAGACCATGTCTGATTTGTCTAAAAGCTGAAAACCTTCTAATTGCTCCATATATACTTCTTCCAGTTCTCCATTCAAAAATGTAGAATTGACATCCATCTAATACACTTTGAAGTATTTATGAGCTGAAAATGCCAAGAACATCTGAATGGCCTCCATTCTTGCTATAGGTGCAAAAGTTTCTTCAAAATCTATTCCTTCAACCTATGAATATCCTTTACATACAAGTCTTTCTTTATTCCTTACCACTTCACCATCTTCATTCATCTTGTTTCTGAATACCCATTTTGAACCAATTACATTCTTGTTTGCAGGTCTAGGGACTAGTTCCCAGGTCTCATTCTTCTCTATCTATTTTAGTTCATCTTTCATTGCTCTTACCTATCTTTCATCATTACATTCTTCACTCATAGTCTTAGGTTCTATCTTAGAAAGTAAACAAGGTTTACCTCAACCACTTTTCTTCTTGTCTTCACTCCTTCACATATGTCTCCAATTATTTGTTCCTCTGAATGATTTCTCTAAACATATTTAGGAGTCTTAGATGCAGGTTCTGGAATCTCTTCTTTTTCATCACTTTTTTCTTTCTCATCCTTTTCTTCTTCTTGTACTTGCACATAGATAGGATCATCAAGTTCAACTTCATTTATTTCCACTAGTCTATACATAGCTTCATCAACCTTTACATCCACACTTTCAATTATTTTCATTAGTAAGTTATTAAAACATCTATAAGCCCTGATGTTATTTGAATATCCAAGAAAAATTCCTTCATCACATCTAGCATCAAAATTTGAAAGATTTTCATCATCTCTTCTAATGTAACATCTACTTCCAAATACCTTAAAGTATTTAATAGTAGGAGTCTTATTGTTGTTACCTCTTATCTGAACTCTATTAAGAATGTAAACAACAATGTGGATTGCTTCTCTCTAATACACATCTAGAACATTTGCTTCTTTCATCATAGTTCTGGTAGCCTCTTGAATAGTTTGGTTCTTTCATTCCACAACTCCATTCAACTGAGGGTACTAGGATCAGAATAATGTCTTTTTATGCCATGCTCTTGATAGAATGCATTGAACTCACTAGATGTAAATTCTCCACCTCTAGCATGAAAAGCAATTACCAAAGTACCTTATGTTTCATCCTTATTTCTCTTTGGACTAGATTCATTTGCATATCTTCCATGGTTAGTAGATACAATTTTATTTTCCAGGGCTAGAAACAAACATTCATCTTTATCTTCATCAAAGTCAAATTCATCATCAAAAATTCCTACATCTTTTTTGACATAATACAATTTCTTGAACTTCTTATCCTTTTTTTCATGATGATTATTTGTATCATCCTTGTTCTTGTTGTATGTAGCTCTATTAGGACATCTTGATGCATAATGACCAATATTTCCACAACTAAAACACTTAAAAGGCAACTTACCTTTGTATTTACCAGTACCTTTCTTCAATCTCCTTGTGAAATTTGCTTCCAAATCTTCTGAATCATCATCATCTAAGTCATCTCCTATCTTCATTGCTTTAAAAATTTTTTTAGTATTCTCCTTCCCTCTTGCAAATTTTCTCATCTCGAATGCAGTCAGGACACCAAATAGATGCTCCTTAGTAAATGTCCTTGGATCATATGATTCTTCAAGAGCAAATACTTTGTCACTGTAATTGTCTAGTAGGGTCATCAAGATCTTCTCAATTATATCTTCATCTAACATGCTATCACCTTGATTCTTTATTTTGGTTGCAATAAGTTAAATTCTTCAATAATAGCTTGCAATGTCTTATCCATCTTCCATTCCCAAGTTATCAAATTTTCGCTTAGCAGCTAGTTTCCTTGACAACTTTACTCTATCATTCCCTTCATAAATGTCTTTCAATTTTGTCTATACTTCATGAGGAGTAGCTAGAGAAATAAATTTTTTCTTTTAGTTTTAGATAGAGCACTTAAGATAGCATACCTTTCTCTTTCATTCTCGTCATAAGATATAATCTCATCAGCAAAGGAAGGACCAACTACTAGTATCACATACTTTGTCTCCACATCTTTTGAAGTATTGAAACTAAGTGAAATTAGATAACTTCTCACCTATTCTTTCTAATCACTATAATCAGCTCCATCAAAAATAGGAATCTCCAACTTGTGTGCCATCTGATCTACCTCAAGTGGTTAATCTTTTCACCAAGCAACTAGAGATTTGATACCAATTTTTGAAGTGCACAAGTCAACTGAGAGGGTGGTGAATCAGTTTTATCAAATCCCTTTACTTCAAAAATTAATCTTTTCACGTTAACTTCAATCTATTATTAAGTGTAAACATGAAATGAAAATAAAAAAAATCAAACACTAGAGACACCAGACTTACGTGGAAAACCCAATGAGGGAAAAACCACGGTGAGGATTAGCTCACAATATAATAGTAATGCAATACTAGATACAAAGTCTCACTACCAGAGGGCTCACTGCCCAAATAGAAAGGCTCGCTGCCTATAAAGGACTCATTGTCCAAAAGGAGGCTCACTGCCTATAGAAAAATAAAAGATAAATGAAAATCCACCACTAGGGTTCCACACATTTGCAACTTCATCAGAAGATTGTAGACAACATCAACTCACTACTTTCAAGAATCTAATAGCTTAAAATACTTTTGCCTCAATTTTCTCTTCCACTCTCTACTTTTTGCACTTTTTCGCACACTTCACTTATTTTCTCAATTTGTGCATGGATGGACATCAAATTTTCTACAACTTGTTTTTCTTTTATACCATCTTCAACCCTAGAAGCATTCTCCAATGTCAGCTATACAACTTCATTTACAAATTCAAACTAGGTTGGATACTCAACATTCTCGTGGTGGATAAGAATGAGAGAGGACCAATTAAATATTTAATTTAGGACCCAAAAAATATATTGGATCACTCACACACTTTCTTTAAGTCGATGCAAAAACATAATGTAAGATGTGTTAGAACCTTATTTTTCATTTAAAATCCAAAGGCCTTTCACCCCCTTTGAGCTTTTACTTTCACTATCTTTCTATAGAAAATTCATGTATCCCATTCATAATATTCAAATATCTTTTACCGCCACCTTTTACCATTCATAGGCCTTCACCTCTTTGCCACAGCCTTTTGCAAAGTGGCTCGCGGTATAGTGGTGACAGTTTGGAGAAGTCATGATAAATGTTTACCATTGTACTGCGGTTAGTTGTTAGCAGGTCAGCGGTTACGCGGTGGAAATTTGGCATGACGAACTAAGCTTACCATTCTACCATTGGCGGTCATCCCAGTAGCCGTGGTGCTGCGGTAAGCAGTGAGGCGATAGTCAGGAGGCAGAGCAAGGTGACCATGTTAGATAGGGAGGCGACAGAGGTTAACAGTTAGCAGTCAGTGTTGTGGCTATCGCCACACCATGGCCAATCATAACATAGACTGTGGTGACTGCGGTGGATAGAGATGCAACCGGTGATGGAGAATTGAATGACAGAGATGGGTGATGGTTAGGGATGAGTAGCAAACAATTACTGCCATACTACTGACGTTCGAGTCAGATACCGTGGTGGAGTAGTGGAGGAAGGATAGACCATGGTAGTCATACTGCAATACCACACACGATGAGAAAGGAGACCACGGTAACATGGTCGTCGGGAGGTAGCGGTCAGTATGGTTACCGCTATACTGCGGTTAGGCAGAATGAAGACTGCGGTAGGGCAGTGAAGCAGATAGAATAGTCAGTCACTGCATAACCGTGGGTGGAAAATTCAAACCCGCGATAGAATGGTAAAAGCAATGAAAGCCACGAGGAAATAATTGTAAAGGCGGGAGAACGTATTAAAGTGAAAAATCTAAAAGCTCAATTATAGTTAGAAATATTTAATTTGCTGAAAGGCAACTTAGTTAAATATTTTAAATGCTGGCTAACGAATATCAGACGGTTGTAACAGAAATTGAAAGGTCACGAACCTTGATATGTAATGTATAAATGGATTGAAAAATCAGTTAAACAGGGGGGTTAGAGAGTGGGAATTAGATTTTTTTGGCTGGGAATGTAAAAAATGTACAGATCTTTCTTGAAACAGAGCAATGGAGATTAATGTTTTTAACTGGTGAAAACCTTATTGTTTTAGTTGTTGTGTTGCAATAATTTACATTATTTTATCTAGTTCTCTCCAACTTGAGATCCTTTAATTTTTTAAATCAGCATATCAAGTATAATCTCTGATTTATCAGAATGTATTCCCATTTTGTGTGATTTTTATTTGTTGGTGTCTGTAAGTCAAAATTAAATCCCTTCAAGTAAGTCACTACAATTTTAGGATTTCTTTTGGGTAGTTAAAGAAGAACCAGGTTAAGAAACAGTCCAACACTATTTATGTAAGACATAAATAAATGAAGTTGTATGCCAGTGATTGGAATTTCATTTTCAAAGTGCCTAACAACTAGAATTAAACCAGAGAAGGAAACACACATAATTCTTAATTTTTGACTCCATTGCCCATGTGGATAGAAGGCATTGATCTGCCTCAACCCAGAGATAAATTTCATAAACAAACAACTTATTCGAAATCCTTTCTTTTGTGCAGTAGGAGTAGGGTTAGTTGTAGTGATTTTCATCTATTCACTTCCATTTGCCATTGTGGATAGATTGCTCAATCAGGAAACACATTTCAATCTGCATCATTCACATAGGTTCACCTACCTTGGTCTAGCAGATCCTAAAGAGAAGAAGGTTCAATTGCATCAATTGGCCTTGTAAGTTGGCCAAAAGCATTGTGAGAGCTTGGAAACCTCTCATGGCTCAAACCTGTGTTTTTGAGACCCAATAGTTTGGCGACTCCGTTGGGGAATTACTCAGGAACGTTTTTTCAGCCTTTCCATTTATTGAGTCAGCAATTTTTTTCATTTTTTTTTGGAGATTCCACTAGGGCAAACCAAAGCAATATCATAATATTTTTCATTTTCCTACTTTAGGGAAATGTAGGTGGTGAATTTGTTTCAGATTTGATAAATAATGCATGGATATTTTGGAACAGTCACATTTTTTTAAGATGTCAGAAGAAGAGAGAAGACAACAGTCAATAAGAGAGTTGGAAGAATTGGAACAACAAAGGTTACACTGGAAACAAAAAACACTACAAGTGAAACAACGAATGTTGCAATTGAGAGTTGAATGTACTCCAAGTACACCACTGAATAGGCCATCATACAGTAAGAATGAAGACACAAATGCCAAGAGATCTTGGACACCACAAATACCACATGATGCAGTTGAGAACTTTGGTAATAAAGGTAATGTACTCTATTCACATCAAAAAACTTTTGATGAGTATATTCAAGTTCAGGAGAGAGGTACAGGTCTTGTGGATGCCTTTTTTGACATAAGGAAATATAAGGGAGAATCTGTAAGTTCTTTGTACAACAAGATGGTAGATATCTATATGCAATTACCTCCTTGTTATAGGCCTGCAAGACCCACATTTATTGCACAACTTCTAAGAGCATCAAAGCCTGAATCGGTTTATTGGCCAGAATCATCAAAACAGTGTGCCTTGGATGCGGTGAATAAACTTATCGATTCCATACTTGGGATGAGGTATGTGGATACTACCAATAGTGCTTCAGAATCTCCAATAGAAAATGATATCATACTTTCCAACAACGAAGATATGGAGAGTTTCTCCTGCATAACAGATTGTGAGTCAAATTGTAAAGATGAAATAATGGATGTTGATCTTCAACAAAATGATTGTTGCAGTTATTATGAAGATCAAGAAGAGGTTGGAGACATGGTAGAAGATATGGAAGGAGAGACCTATTCACTTAGTAGTGAGAAAGTTTCAGATTTGTTAACTCTTGAATACTAGAAGAATGCACATAAAGATGATTCCATAATTTTGGTTTCAGCCAATATATGCTTTGACAGTGAAGTACTATGTGTAATGATTCAAATGGTTCCATATCCATCTCTCATAGTGATGAAATTTTTGAAGTTGATCATGAATCTATTTGTGTCCAAGAGGAGGTATGTGACTTGAATGATTTTTTCCTGCAAGAGAAAGATAATGGCTTGCATGTTATTGATGATGAGTGTTCAATATTTGTTGATTCAAGTATGTATAAAGAAGACTGTATGGATCAAATGTGTGTGTCAATGCCAACTAGCGATATGAAAGAAATGGAAAGTGATTTGATTGTTTCAGAAAATATTGATGAGATAGAATTTTTTGATTTCCAAGAAAAGCATTTAGATTTTCAGGTCCCAACATAGTTGTTGGATCATTCAGCAACATATGATAATGATCAAGCCTATGAAATTTTTGTTGAGTATGGATACACTTTGTATGCTGAAGATGACAAAGATTTGTCATATGATAATAGGAATGATGAAATGTAGAGTGGTGAAATGAATATGTGTCAGGTTGAATATAATGATTTCCTGAAAGTTTTTAATGACAGTGCATGTTGCAAGGCAGATGGAATGGATAGTTTTAAAAGAAACCTGATGAGCTCTAAATAGAATAAGGTCTATGAAAGAGGAAAGTATAGGTTCTTCTTTTGGGGTGGCCTTGGGCTATCCCTTATGATTTAATTTTTTAACCATAGCAAATACAGAGGATTAAGGATTGCCAGTGCATGGACAATTCCTAAAAAACCTCTTTAAACATTCTCTTCCATTGACAGTAGTCTAGGAAGGGTTTTGGATTGCTAGTGCATGGAAAATTCCTAACAAACCTCTTTAAACATTCTCTTCCATGCATAGTAGTCTAGGAAGGGTTTTGGTTTTCCAATACATGGGCATTCTCAGAAATTCCCTCATTGAAAAATATGTTTTCTTTCCATGTATAGTAGTCTAGAGTTTTCCATTTTCCATCTCTCATTTTCCATTCTTTGCTTATTCTTCTCTCCTAGAGATATTTTGGATTCTTGCAGTGACTGAGTAACCACTCATCCCCAACAAGAGCCACTGTTAGAACCTTATTTTTCATTCAAAATCCCAAGGCCTTTCATCCCCTTTGAGCTTTTACTTTCACTATATTTCTATAGAAATTCATGTATCCCATTCATAATATTCAAATATCTTTTACCACCACCTTTTACCCTTCATAGGCCTTCACCGCTTTACCACAGTCTTTTGCAAAGTGGATTGTGGTATAGCGGTGATAGTTTGGAGTAGTCACGATAAATGTTTACCACTGTACCACGGTCAATTGTTAGCAGGTCGGCGGTTACGTGGTGGAAAGTTGGCACAACGAACTAAGCTTACCGTGCTACCATTGACAGTCATCCCAGTAGTCACGGTGGTGCGGTAAGTGGCGAGGGGCCAATCAGGAGGTAGAGCGTGGTGACCACATTAGAAAGGGAGGTGATGAAGGTTACCAGTTAACAATTAGCGACATGGCTACCGCCACACCATGGTCGGTCAGAACATAGACTACGATGAATACGGTGGATAGAGATGCAATCGGTGATGGAGAATTGAACGGAAAAGACGGGTGATGGTTAGGGATGAGCAACAAATAGTTACCACCATACCGCTAACGGTCGAGTCAGAGACCACGGTGGAGTGGTGGAGGAAGGATAGACCATGATAGTTAGACCATGATACCACACACGGTGATAAAGGATATCGCGGTAACACAGTGGTCAGGAGGTAGCAGTCAGTATGGTTACCGCTATACCGTGGATAGGAAGAATGAAGACCACAGGAGGGCGGTGAAGCAGATAGAACAACTGGTCACCGCATAACCATGGGTGGAAAATTCAAACCCATGGTAGAACAGTAAAAGCAATGAAAGCCACGGGGAAATAAATGTAAAGGTGGGAGAATGTATTAAAGTGAAAAATTTAAAAGCTTGATTATGGTCAGAAATATTTAATTTGCCGAAAGGCAACTTAATTAAATATTTTAAATGCTAGCTAATGAACATCAAACGGTTGTAACAGAAAGTGAAGGGTCATGACCCTTGATATGTAATGTATAAATGGATTGAAAAATCAGTTAAAAAGGGGGGTTAGAGAGTAGGAATTAGATTTTATTGGCTGGGAATGTAAAAAATGTATAGATCTTTCTTGAAACAGAGCAATCCAGATTAATGTTTTTAACTGGTGAAAACCTTCCTATTTTAGTTGTTGTGTTGCAATAATTTACATTCTTTTATCTAGTTCTCTCCAACTTGAGATCCTTTAATTTTTTAAATCGACATATCAAGTATAATCTCTGATTTATCAGAATGTATTCCCATTTTGTGTGATTTTTATTTGTTGTTGTTTGTAAGTCAGAATTAAATCCCTTTAAGTAAGTCACTGCAATTTTAGGATTTCTTTTGGGTAGTTAAAGAAGAACCAAGTTAAGAAACATTTGAACACTATTTATGTAAGACATAAATAAATGAAGTTGTATGCCAGTAATTGGAATTTCATTTTCAAAGTACTTAACAACTAGAATTAAACCAGAGAAGGAAACACACATAATTCTTAATTTTGAACTCCATTGCCCATGTGGATAGAAGGCACTGATCTGCCTCAACCCAGAGATAAATTTCATATACAAATAACTTATTTGAAATCCTTTATTTTGTGCAGTAGGAGTAGGGTTAGTTGTAGTGATTTTAATCTATTCACTTCCATTTGCCATTGTGGATAGATTGCTCAATCAAGAAACACATTTCAATTTGCATCATTTGCATAGGTTCACTTGCCTTGGTCTAGCAGAACCTAAAGAGAAGAAGGTTCAATTGCATCAATTGGCCTTGTACATTGGCCAAAAGCATTGTGAGAGCTTGGAAACCTCTCGTGGTTCAAACCTACACTTTTTGAGACCCAACAACATGTACATACTAGGTTGGCTAAACCTAATGAAAAGACCAATGATCTTTGAATTACATGCATCTCCAATAAGATAATCACATGTGGCAGTCAACACGCTTCACCAAAAAATTTACCATCTTTGAGAATGCCTCAAGTACATCCCCAATAAATATAATGAACTTCATTCACAGAGAACCTTTCAACAGTCCAATTGGACCAACCAGCAAAACATAGGAGCTCTGGAGCAGGTCTTCCAGAGCACCAAACCACAAGAATATTTGTCAAAACATAGAAACCATCAGAAAGAGTCATTTCCCAGATCTACAAGATCTGAAACCAAATATCAAAAGACTGTAGAGCGAAAACATTTATCCCAGTCCACAAACAGATAGTTCTACAAAACTAGTTCACACACCGGTGAACATATCTTTTACTCTCCATCGAACCAGAAGCTAAAAATTGGGATATATTATCCATTGAAAATGATGAACATACTTACAAATCCACATAGGCATAGGATCAACACAAAAGAAATGTAGAGCACAATATCAGAGCACACTCAGAACACACACTTCAATATTGTCTTCATTATTTCTCAAATTTTCTCAAAAGCACTTGGCAAAAACATAACTACAACTTCATAAATATAGCTCCATCTACTATGAGAACTTCTACAATATCTCAACTATACAAGTACATCTATACTAAACCTGAACTATTTTGACATCAATGAAAACATTAATGACAACACCAACAAACACATCCATACTTGCAATAATACATACCTTGTGGGACATGCTAAGAATCCCCCAATTCTTTACCGACCATCATACAAGCAAAAAATTCCAAACAAACCTGAACTCATCCTTTACCCACCTAAGAACAACATTTCACACCTATCAAGTTACAATGACATTTCTCACATATATGACAAAGTCTACATAATCAAGGCTAACTTAGGAGAAACCTTGTTTACTTATCCACATAAAAAACATTAGTCACTACTCCTTGCCATGTAATAGTTGTAGGATCATAGCACTCTCACTATCACATGTTTCACATCCCTTGCGAGGAGCAGCATACCATCATCAATTCTAGGCTCACCTTTGTTCTGCACTAAGTGGGGGCAAAGGGTTAGGTAGCATTGTCCTCATATGTCGCTTGTCGTTGTCTCTTTTAACTAGTCGTTAAACTTTCATGAACATATAATATCAATCTTGGGATGTAGATGGCATGGATTAAAGCTGACTCACATGTGACATACTACCTTTCCATGACCTAGCTTAATTCAGAAACATATGACTTAGCATAGGGATTTCTAAACAATATCTCATGTCTCCTTATACTTTAAATCAATTTCTCATAGTAATGGTGTTAGCAACCACTTTAAAGTGGGGGCATACATAAACACTGAAATCTCATTTTGTGATTTTATTTTTCTTATAATTCCCTCTCTTGGAAACATTAGGTACAATGTTGCTCAGGATGAGACATTGCACTTGTCCTCTCTTACAAACAAGATGAGACCATTTGCACTTTTCCTCTCTTGGAGACACTAAACATGATGTTCCTTAAGATGAGACCTCACATGAACAAAGCAAAATCCCCTTCAACAAAATATTTACATAATATTAAAAGAATTTATAAAAACATTGTGGTGCCCTATCAAAGTTATCAATAGGGTAACTTTTGTATGGTTAGTATGATGGGAAGCAGACACATTGGCATGAATGTATCACTAAACCACTTCTTTGGACTTATCACCCAACTGACAACCATAAGTTTTGTCACCTTAGAGTGAGTATGATTTTTTGGAAAAACAACCTAGATCTGATCCATAACCAGCTAGAAAAATGGTCAAAGCTTGATCCACCTTTTACTTTCATTCTCCTCTTCCTTCTAGTGCTTGTCAATGCATGATCGTGTATATTTTTTGGCTATAAATCATTCACTTTATGTGCATCCTATTGTGCTTATGTTGGTTTGGGTTAGGATCTTGATCCTGACAGCTAGCACAACCTCCTTTGATCTTCTTCATCATTTATCATCCACATTGGTACAATTGGAACCCTCTCTTGAATGCATACTTTAGTGTGTTTCAAACAAGTTCATCCTCTCACTAAACTACGGGCTAAATGTAACGTAGAAAAAATTATCCTTTTTCATGCTTATTTGGGCCTTTTCTTCTAGTTTTTTGCCTAGT
This sequence comes from Sequoiadendron giganteum, assembly GCA_007115665.2. Lineage (NCBI taxonomy): Eukaryota > Viridiplantae > Streptophyta > Pinopsida > Cupressales > Cupressaceae > Sequoiadendron > Sequoiadendron giganteum. The sequence continues at coordinate 612,818,851 of CM021100.1, read as the reverse complement.
TTTGCTTGGATTTAATGTTGTAATGTGGTCAACACATTCACAGTAGGTCTTAAACCCGTGCAAATCCATAAGAATTCTATGGTGTCTTGTAAAAGTGTTGTGAAGTGTTGTAACACATTTTTCTACCTTTCTAGGACCTTTCCGTTATAATTCACCTAAAAAACCTCTTTTTACCCTTTACCAAGCCTTATTTCAAAGTGTTGTAAAGAGTTGTAACAAGCTTTCACACTTTCCTAGGCTTGTCATCAGCAAATTGACCCTTTCTTGCGTTAAAATGACCCCTTAATGCACTTATAGGCCCTACTTAACTGTTTTTCGAAAGACAAACTCATTAAAAAACATTAATTACATTCTAATTCCCAACATCCACTTAAAATTGCCTAGGTGGACTAAGTCACCACCTTGGGTGACGTAGTCCCTTGTGGCATAAAAATCAAATTTAACTCAGAATTCTGGCAAAATATTGTCTTCTAAGCCTTAAGGTTGGCTTGTGATGAGGTTTTTTTGGGAAATTAGGGCATAACATGTATAAATAAGGGTTTTTCCCTCATTTTTACCCTAACTAGTTGGCTAACTCATTCTTCTCAATCACTCATCCTTCATTCTTCTCAAGCAAGCTAGGGTTCTAGCATACTAAGTCATCAAGAAGCATTCAAGGGTTGAATCTTCAACCATTGCTACAGACATTCAAGATTAATCATCATGGAAAGGTAATAATTCCATTGTCTCATATTTCATACTTCATCATCTAATTTCTTCACTTGATTTAATTATCTAAAAGGGGTTTGACCAAGGCAAACCCCCATTCTCTAACATTCAACATTTCTCTTTCTCTCCTTGTGTGTTTGGAGATTTAGGTATCTTGAAAGCTTGGAGATCATTGAAGAATGGATTGAAATCTAGTTGAATAAATCTCCTCATTGGCTAGGAAAAAATATCTACAAAAATTCTCTTATAGTACCGAAAACTAGAGTTTCAGAACCAGATACTTGAAGGAGCAGAAAGTGCAAACTAAGGGCTTTTGTTTCCACTTTTAGACTTTCAGAAAAGCCAAAGTGGACTAAGTCTCCATTAGTGGAGACTTAGTGCCACTGCACATGTTTCTCAAAGATTTTTGTTGATCTGGATACCCATTTGGCTGAAACGAGCTCCGATGTAGTTTTCCATATCTGGAACTAAGTTGCCCAGAATGGTGAATTAGTTCTAGTGGACCAATTTTTTTGAATTAGCAGCATTTCCAACTTCCATCCCATTCCTCAACATATTTCTAGGTGCATATTTTATGTTTTAGTTCTATGTTCTATTTCATTTGCATTTTCTATTCATCTTTTTAGGTCATGTTTGCATATTACAATGTGTTTTCAAACAAGTTGCATCTTCTAAGTCTTACATTAGTATTTAGTCTCTTTTTTTAATTTCCAACATTAGATCATTGCATTTAGACATATTTACACCATGCTTGCATTAATCTTGAATGTAACATTTCCATTTTGGTATACATTTAGTTTCTCATATGCACTTAAATTCATAACACTTGAGTAGTCCATTTGTTTAATAATTTCCAAGTATGCAATTCTATTTGGTACTATTTTTGGTAAAAGAAAAGGAATATCCTCAAAAAAATACACCCTAATCATGGTGGCATCAACACAACAGTACCAATCACTCAAATTATGTTCAACAGTTGTGGGTCCATCAAAATCTTTGGCCTCAAAAATATTTTGATCTCATCAATCAAGAAATACTCACAAGGGTGGTTGAAAAATCTATACAATATTTTAACAAAATACTCCTCAAAGAGAACATAGTTAGAATTCAAGAACCTATTTTCCCAAATAGTAGTCCGTAGTTTTATTGGCAATGGCTATCCCTCCTTATCACATTCTGTAATTTTCAGTTCTTCTTGCCACGTCCCTATCTCCTAACCATAATATAATATCAAGTGCATAAGAATAGAATAATGTCTAAAGTGCAATGTAGGAGATCCATTTTTTATTGCCATCAACCCTGATTCAATCTCCTTAGCAATGTAATCGGCATAATCAAACGGTCTAGCATTATGGCATTGAACATCTGTTGTGTTGATTATTTTTTAAGAACCAAAGTTATTTCTAAAAATACTTATGGAATTTACCATTTCCAATAATCAGTACTCCAAAGGTATTGGCCAACGAATGAGTGGGAGTTTCAAAACTTCTACTCCTACACTTTTGGCTCTGTGAAACTCGAGAGGTTTATCCCACAATGTATACTTTTGAATTCATACAATTATAATCAAATACATTGGCAATAACAAATACTTCTCATTAGACTGCTCAAGATCCTAATACATTAAATAAGTTGGTAGCTTATTTATCAATGTGTTATACTTAGAACATGAGAATGTGGAACATCAACATGAAAAAACTACCATGGTATCCATAAAATTTTAAATATTAAATGTGATTAGTTGATGAATCAACACAGAAACTGAATCATGAACACTCTACATGAACAAGTGCCTTTATCCCAAGCACTGAGTCATAACCAACCTATATAACCAGATAAAAAATTAACAATAGAAACATGTAATTTCAAGATTTTTTGCATTACAACATTCCCCTATCACATTCACGACTAATACTTCTTATCAGTATCCTAACATTTGATTCTTATGAGTTAGTAATTTCCTCCAAGCATTTACATTAATTCATTGAATTAATAAGAAAGAATGAAATCAAACATCCACTGGTGAACAATGGAGACAAATAAAAGATATCTTGGGTTGCTTTCATTCATAACTCATAAAACGAGCACAATGAGAAACAATATCCATGAAATTGTTATTTCTCAGTATATATTTTTCTTTGTTGTTATTAGAACTACATACATAATTATGAACTCTAAAACTTAAAACAAAAACTCTAAAAACATGCTCAATATTCTTTCTACAATTCTTAGTGTCAATTGCATAAAACAACGAACCCCTACTTCCTAGGGCCCTGAATTTCTTCTTATAGAAATGAAGGAGAAAAACAAGCCTTAGGCCAGGAAATTACACACATCAAAACCCTATTGGACCACTTAATCAAAGATTCTCCCATTCAGTTAAAACACACTCCCAAGAGGTGGGAGACATGTGGATAAATGAATGTAGTCCTCATTCATTGCAAGAGATCAAGTACAATCTTCAAAAATGGGTTCCACTGAATAGTTAACTCAAAACTTGTGCCCACGCATAGAAAGTGAAAGAAGGAACAACCTGAAGACAATAGAAAAAGATAAAAGGTAAGACCATGTCTGTAGCCTTGTCATCAAATCACTTTGAAGAAGATGCACTATATTTATCCATACTTTAACATAATCCTAATTTGTACTAAATTTGGGCTATGTAATGCATTCCCATCTATCTATTACTCATCATGGTTGTAGACTTCGAACCTTCAAGTACTAACCCACCATCGTTACTACGAAGCCACCACTCCTTCCAAGTATTTTCCTTTCCATGCTAGGAATTCATCTTTAGTAGGCCAATCAAAGTTCATTACTTCATAAACCCTTTTCCTATAAGGTGCATATTTGGTGACAATCTAGTTAGCTTCTTTATCAAATTCTAGCAACACAGTCTCAACATGTACTAACATATCCATATTCATTGTTAATGTGCCCATATCATATTTTTGACATAATTATATAGCTTGATCTGAGATAACATTGTTTACTTCACATCTCCATTCTTGCAAAGTTTTAATGTTGTTATCATCCCTTAAGATAGATGGAAGAAGACCATGATAAGACTCGTGAAAGGATTTCACCAATTCCTTTATCTTGATCTCCTATGCCTCAACATTCCCTCGGTACCCCTCAATTTTGTTTACAAGAAGCACAGTAGGTTTAAATCTCTCAGGTGGATTGGGATCCTACTTAACCCCAATCCCTATCAATATTAGATCTTGCTTCCTAGGGATCCATATTTCCATGAGTGGGATGGGTCTTTCTCTGTCAATATCGAAAATTTTAATGGCCTCAACCATGGACAAATAGTTGTAGTGAATACTATTCATTTTGTTTAGATGCTCTAATACTGTTGTGACAATCTTAATATTGCTTTTAAAAGTATCTTTATCATGACCTTCACACCTTTCCTTTTATTCACTTAATTCCTTAAGAAAATCTTCCCTTTTAACATCCCCTTCCACCTGTGGCCCTTCTAATAGATTGGGTTCCACTATAGAAATGGGAGAATTTCCCATATTTTATGGCACAATTTCCTATGAAGTACTTAAATCAGTAGTAAACTCAGGGGATATGTCTTCTTTTACAATAGTGGGGGAATCAACATCATCTTCTTTAAGCTTCTTGGGTTGCAATTTTTGCAATACATCCTCCAACAAAGCTATCTTTATATGTAATTGCATATTATTTCTCTCAAGATTTCCATATTTGACCAACAAATTATTCAACTTTGTTCTAAGGTTATCCTTCTCAGCTATTATAGATTCCACAGTGGCCCTGGTGAAGTGTGCAACATGAACAGATAAATTTGCAGCTCCTTGCCGATGTTTATGATACTCTCTTTATTACCAGGCCTCCCCTGTAATCAGGCGGAGGCTCAACAATGTTTGGCCTTCTTGTGCTTGGGTCTAGAGACCATATAGCCAAGGCTTCCCATTCTTCACTAAAATCACACCCTTGTAATGCAAGTGCAACTTCTTCCTTCGTATCATAGAGTGGTTTGTCACATTTTTTTATTGTTTCAAAAGAAATCCTTGAGGATAAATCCAATTCTGGTAGCAATAAGATACCTTTTGTTCTCACCAATTCTTGAGCTTCTTGTGTAGTCATGTTTTGAAACCTAGCTCTCATCTCATTCAATACCTTTTTCTGAATGATAGTATCAGGAAATTTTGGATGTAGGCTCCTCTCCACTACTAAATTTTTAACATATTCATCTCGTTTAGCCCTATAGGAAAATTCCATAAAATATTGAGTCTTCACAAATGAGTCATCATCTAGGAATTTAGTACATGCCTCAACTCTCATGTCATCACTCCCATTTATCCCTCTAAGATCAACATTACTTAATCTTTTTCCCAATTGACTATTTTCCCTTACTATAGATGTAGTCAGAACTCCTTCCTATATTTATTGCTTGGATACCCAGATATCATCATCAGTGCCTTCATCATCATAATCCACTAGACTAGTGGTCACAACTTTCTATCTTTTTAATGGTGGCTCCTTAGGTGGTACCTCACTATGTGGTGGAGAATCAACATTCACAATTTTGGGCTCAACCAGAGTTAGTGGAGATGAGCTTGGCACTTGAGGCACAAGAGAAGGAGATCTATGTTCCTCATGCTGAGTGGGAACACCGAGTTCATAAAATTTCTTTGCCTTACTCTTTCTCCTTATAAAGAACTTTATTTTTGGTTCCTTAGGGGCTCATGATGTGGAATCTTATCCTATATTAGAGATTCCTCCTCCACTCTATTCTTCAGCCATTGGAGCCTTCCCTTTATCTTTACTAACTACCTCTCAAGGTGGCCTACTATTGAGTCAAAATTTCTTGTTACATGCTCCACCTTCTGAATTATATCTTGAGCCTCAAGAAGAGTATTGAAATAAGGATCTTCCTACTTTATCTTCCTTTGCATCTTATTAAATGAAATCCACCTCACCAACCTCTTTTCTTGCTCCAGATTGTCAGAAACATTCCTTATTATATCCTCTAGATAATGAAAAATGTGAGCATATTTGTAGCTTTTGTTTCTATCATTCAACTAGGCCATAAAACCTTCAAGATCATATTTGACCCTCTCAATTGTTCTTTGCATGTGGTATGTTATGAGCACTTTAATGATATTGTTCCAACATCCTTTAGTCATCATAAAATTAGAAAAAAAAGTGTATAAAGGAAAGAAAGTTCAGTTTCCTTGATTCAGGATTTGTTCATTTTCAACATTTCCTAGTTGCCACATAACTTCAAGGAAACCAATTCTTTCTGGCACAAACCTAGGAAACAAGTGAGGTGCCACCTTAGAACCATATACTTAAAACAATAAAATTAGGGAGTGAGATAACATCTCCCGAATTATGATCAATTCCTATCTCAGGCCTCCTTTCCTTTGGTCTCAAGAAATCATGTAAAGCAATAGGAACTCTAGGCAACCTCACAATTAAAGCTCTCTTCAACTCAAAAACATTTTTTTTGGAAAGTGACATAATCATAAGTCTTGTCATCCTTATCCAAGACTATGGTCCAATATTGCATAGGTAGGTCTAAGTCACCTGCATTTCTTTCTAAATCAATATTTTGTCCAAAATACATTGCACCTTTGTATAAGAACATATGCATCAACAATGAGTACCAGATGCATCCTACTCCGAATTCTCCTTTTATCAACCTCACCAACCCCTCATGCATTGTTTCAGAAAGAAATCTTGCATAATCATATACTGCACAAATCTAGGGATGTTGGATATGGGCAGCCATATACATCCAAGCCATTGGCATTCTAGACATAGGATCATAACCAATTATTTGACAAATGGAATAGAAGGTTCTCTTAAAATAAGGAACAAAGTAGTTGATAGGGAAAGATTCCTTATCATGTGAACCTATCACAATGTTTTTTTCTTGCAGTCTCTGCTAAAAATATTGGAAAAATGTGGACTCTGAATGAAGTCTTGGTCTTCTAATATTCCTGCCTAAGAGCTTCTTCATTTATTTTAGGCATTTCATCACTCCATTTAGTGAGTTTGAAAACCAAACCCAATTCCTCCTTAGTGATCCTAACCATTTATTTTCCATCAAAGGTTCTGATAGTCCTCGTGACTAGGTCATAGTTAGCAACTATTGCCTTCAACAAGTCAACATCCATATAAACATTTGGAACAATTAACTTTCCCAAATCACAATTCCAATGGTTTCCCACTAGGACACCCATATTTATATTCTTTAACCAACCATAAAATAATTCCCCTCCAGTATAGGGAAATTTAGCATCTTTGATAGAACCTCTTTTGTCAAAAAGACCTTTTGCTATTTGTGGTCCCCTAGGAATCAATTGACCTCTAGGTCTATCACTAGTGGAAGGTGGTAACTGATCCATAAGTTCTTTGTTTAGAGATCTCTTGGGAACAGAAACCTCCCCTTTGGATGAAGATGTTTTTTCTTTAGGGGCCATAATGCAAGAAATATAATCAAACAGGATTTTTTGGTCTAATTGAACGAGGCCTACGACTTTTATAAGGATTTGCACGAATTTTTCAAATGTAGAATTAATGAAATCCCCTTTTATAAATGTCAAACTTACCAATCGAACTAAGAAAAAACCCTAACAGACTTAAGCTTGAGAAAACAAAACCTCTTAGTAATGCCAAAAGGAAAATGATAATTGACTTACTGTTTTTGTATAGGTTGACATCCCTAGTTCCGTCATGAGAAAATATTGAGTGACAATAGTCTGAGCTCCTGGAGTGTATTGAGTGTACTTGTAATTCTGAATTATGCCTTTGATGTAACAATTAATAATCACACAATTCCTTACTTCAATAACTCAATGTCCTTTCAGTTATTAAGACTCCCTTGCACGAACTAGAATGGTTTGCTTGCTATCAACTTTTTTTTCAATACTAACCGTTGATTTATTTAGCCAGTTGATTTATCCACAATCCAAATTTAATTAGCTTATTATGAAGCATTCGACTATAGACAATTGAAACAATTTCCCAATGACAAGAGGCCACATGGAAGAAAATGTTTGTAATATGCGGGTCCTACCATCTCTTTGTCTTTTCAAATCCCAATCCACATGTTTGTCTTCCCTTACCCTATGAGCCATAACTTTCATGTAACTTTTATCAACAGGAGGATGGGGAATGACTGAGATTAAATCTGGCAACATCATCATACACACTACTTAGCTTGCTTCAATTTTGTTTCTCGTACAATATCAAGGGCTAAAATTAAAAGATCATTAGGCACATATGATATATGGACCCTAATAAAACACACGTTATTCTCCATGTTGTTAAAATTTATTGCACATGGCAAACACCCACTTCCCCATTGAGAAACTGGAAAGAAAGATGGGGCCCATACAAGATGGCGGGGAGTGATCTAGATTTTTCCATGTCACCCACAATCAACCATCAACCAAGATGGAATTCAGCAACATGAATCCTCTGACCGATCAAAGTGAAGATAGATGGCAATCACCCACTAGCTCATGTGGTCATTTTAATAACCAAGAAAAACAAATGGGTCAGTAGGGAACAATCCATATGCGGCCATTTGAATGATCTCCAACCATTGATCAATCTTTAGAGACAATCTGCACTCCTCTTCAGATATGTCTAGTCCATCAATCATTAAGGACACATGTCCTTTTCCTACGAGCTCGAATGAATAAAATAATTCAAGATAGAATGAAATGTGTAGGTGGGCAACAATTGAGATCTTCTTCATTGATCGTAGGGTATCCAAGGGCTCCTGCACCTGGACATCTCAAAAAAAATTAATCCTAAAAGGAACCCAACCTAGGATGACAAGGCCACAACCATAACATAAAGGACTTAATATTTTCACTAGTGGTAAATATTTAGCTTGACTTAGGACAACTATAGAATAATAATCCAACATGATTAACAGGTAAAACCAAACCAGAGGGTCAGTCACTCAACAAGATTTGACGTCAAAATTCATGACTTAAAAGATCAATGACTAACAGAAGGAGTCAACTGTGAAATAGAACAACGACCAAGATATAGGCTCAAATTTTTTTTCAAAATAAGACCAAAGTAAACCAAAAACCCTTTATATTGGCAAGAAATAGAAACCCATAACCTCCTAAAATCACCAAGACCTTGGAGATGGAAAAAAAAATTTAGGGGTTCCATCATGCTGCAATCACCATTGGTCCAATCGACATGAATTTGGGAGCCTCAATCCCCAATACTTGACATATTGAGAGGTATGTGTGCTTCAAGTAAGGTTCGATCAAATCAACATGAAAAGGAGGCTCGTTGTTATCTTCTAGTGGAAGAAGGTTTCCATATTTTCTAGGTCTATGGAATGGCAATCTCCAGGCTTTATAAGTTGTGTCCATTCTCTAGTACTCCCTTTCCAACTCCTCATACACAATTGGCTCATGACATGTGCCACATAGGTTAAAAAACTCTTAAATTGCAATCTTGGACAGATATATGAATGTATTTCCTTGTAAATCATAGATAGCCTTTAAGTCAAGGTTGTAATGTGTACCCAATAGTTTCTTCAGTTCCACATTCACAAAAACATTTGGAAAGACTAATTTTCCCAAATCGAATTTTCATGAACTACATACACTTCTGATCGATCACCCAGACATAACTAAATGTCTCTTTGAATGGAAATAATCCCTTTAGTTCTCAAATCGATAGGACCATTTGATACTTTTACCAACATTGTGCAACATCCTTTTCCTTTGTTCTTCAGATTATATTACTTCGGGGAGAAAATTGGAAAGTTCCACCAACATTAAAATGATCTAGTTTTCTAAGAATTTTCTTCGGCCATCGCCTAGTGTCTTTCTGATGAGTATGAGCCATTGTTTATTACTATCAGGCTGACATGACCCATTGCTAAAGAAATGAGATGCTCCACTGATTTGTTGTGGTCTCCCCAATATGTTTCCTTTACTTCTTTATCAATTGGGAAGGGATAGCGAAACTTCCCCTAAAATCATTTTCATTGGTGTGACTTTCATCATTGGAGAGACCTGAGGGTTTCAATCCGATCATATATGTTCCCCTAATAAATTTCTTTCATTTCTTTGTTCGTTCAGCTGAATCAACAAGACTCTCCTCAAGACTTCCTCCATCGATATGACTTGTGAGATTGGTGAGATCCAAGGAGTTTGAGCTGATGATATATGTCTTCCCAACTAGACAACCCTTTAGTTTCATCGATAAGAGTGTGTGTAGTTTTCGCTGATGGAGTCTTCATCAGTGTGACTTTAAAAATTTGCTCTGACTACTTTACTCATGTTGATGGACTTACATCGGTGGAATGATAGGCTCTATCCTATCAATCATGCCATCTTGTTACCTCTTGGGCCTTTTGATCATTGTGATGTAGCCCATGTCTCACCAATATTGTAGAAAACATTCAAATGAAGGATCCTATGATATTGTTATAAGTATACATTAAACAATGATAGCATGAGAAGCAGCTCTGCTATATTTTAGCTTGGTAGGGAGTGACAATTAAGTTGGATGATGAAATTAAAAATGGCAATGAAGAGAAAAAATTAAATTTGAGGAAGAACTCAAAGGCACGTAGATCAATTGCTTTTTGTGTTTTTCTCTATCATGATTAGGGAGTAATTGTATGTAGAAGGCCATATTCTTGGGAATGTGGAATGGATCTTATCACACAAATCTCACTGATTTGTATTGATCACAATATTGATGTGAAACAAATTTCTACAAGGACTAGGAAATAAGCATGTGGAGGTTATTGAAAATGTGATAATTTTCCAGTCCTAACAGTAGCTCCGATTAGAGATGTATACCCCCTGTGGGTATAGCAAGAATCTAGGTCTCTACGGTACCAGACCAAGTGCCTTATTTATATGGTTATGGAAATGGAAGTGAATTTGAGAATGGTCGAAAGGGGATGGAATGGAATTCTATGCTACTGTGCATGGAAAATAATTATTTTAAGAAGTTTCTCCAAAATTGTCCATGCACTAGCAATCCTTTTCCTTCACCTAGACTACGGTGCATGGAAGATTAAGAAAATTAATGCTTCAGGAATTTTCCATGCATTGAGAATTCATGTTCTTCTCCTATCAGGTTTTGAAGATAATATGAATCTTCGCCACCCTTACCAACAATAATAAATGGTCCCAACCACAAAGCCTCAAACTTGCCATGCTTCCCTTTGTCTTGACTTCTGGAATTCCACATGAGGACCATGTCACTCACTTCAAATTTTCTATTTTTGGCCCTTTTTTCATGTAGGTATTTCATTTGCAGTTGCCTCTTTTTATTGTGTTGTTGAGCCTAGTTCCTAGCTTCATCAAGCTCCATTCATTCTTCCATCCTTTCCTCCATGGGATCAGGAATTTCCAGATCTTCTTCTAAGATAAACCTACCCACTATCAAAAAATTGTGCAAAGAGAGTCTGTCTTGTTTCCCATACACAAGCTCAAAGGGTAATTTTACAATGTAATTCTTCACAGTGATCCTATCTTCCCACAAAGCAAGTCTCAACTTGAAATCCCAAGCCCTTTTTTTATTCTCCAATATCCTTTTTATAATCGTCAGGATGCTCTTGTTGTGGGATTCAACTTATCCATTGACCTATGGATGATATGGTGAGGAATATGAAATCACTATACCATAGGATTGGAAAAATTCCTTAAATTCATCTGACCTAAATTATATTCCATTATCAGTTATGATTCTTGTTGGGATCCCAAATATAGTAATGATATTCTCCAATAGGAATATTTTCACAACCCTACTTGTTCCTTGCTTATTAGGTATAGCCTCTACCCATTTTGTGATGTAATCTATGGCTACCAATATCCATCTATGTCCTCCACTAGATTTTTTTGCAATTTCTTGTATAAAATCAATTCCCCATTGGTGAAATGGAGCCTCAACTTGCAAAGGTCTCAGAGGCAATGCTCCTTGATATTTTAATTTCCCAAAAAACTTCTGACGTGATTCACACCTTCTAGTATAATTATAAGAATCATTGAAGACTTTAGGCTAGTAGTAACCTACCCTTAACACCTTATGTGCAGTAGTTTTTGTAGAAAAAATCCCTCTACATACTACTTCATGCATTTCTTTCAAGACATGTCTTGCTTGGATTTCATCTCAGCACAACAACAAAACACCATCTCTATTTTTCTAGTAGAGATCACCCTTCATTAATATATATTTTCAATCCTACAATTTGAGTTTTATTTTCTTGTTATCATCAAACCCTTCAGGACATTTCAAATGTTTAAGGTAGTAAACAATATAAGTGTACCATGGTGTATGCTCAATGCTAGTGACTATATTTTCTTCATTACTCACATTGCATACTTGGGAAGCTTCCATATTTGTCTCAGCCATCATCTTGGCTAGTCCTTGTCCTCTTATAAACTTGGTGATCTGAAACTCAATATCGAACTCCTAGACTCTATTTATCCATCTGCACCTACACCTTGTTGTTTCACTTTGTATGAATGCATATTTTACTATAACATTAGGTACATAGGGTATCACTTTTTCTCCTACAAGATAGGGTCTAAATGCCTTGATAGCTTTCACCAGTGCATATTCCTATTTCTCCAAAATACCATATTTAAACTCTGCATTTTGGAGGAATTTTTTGAAAAAGGAGATTGGTTGTTCATGCCCTTCATCATTCTTTTGGAGCATTACTGTTCCAACTGTGTGATAATATGCAAATGAAAATATTTGAAAAGGCTTACTAAAATTAGGGGACTTCAACACTAGGGCCTCCTTGATCACTCTTTTGATGGATATGAATGCATCTATGGCCTCAACTATCCAATCAATCTTTGCACCCTTTTTTAGCACTTTTGATATTGGATTTACTATATGAACAAAGTTTGATATGAACATTCTTATAAAATTAATTTGTCCAAAAAGATATTGGATAGCTTTAACTGTCTTGGGTATAGGTATCTTGTCAATGGCCTCCACCCTCTTCGGATCAATCCTCACTCCATCCTTGGAGACTATATGCTCAAATAACTTTCCTTCTATCACTGCAAAATGACACTTTTTGGGATTCAAAGAAATTCCATATTCCAATGCTTTCATAAATACCTTTTCAAGATGAGCCACATGGTCATCTTCCTTTTTGGAATATGTAGTTAAATCACCCTGATAGACTACCATTATCACATTAATTAGGTCAGCAAAGGAAACATCCATGGCCCTTTGAAATTTTGCACCAACATTTGTGAGTCCCAATGGCATGCTAACATAAACATCTGCTCCCCATGGTGTAGTGAAATTTTTCTTCTACTGTTCTAATTATTTAACTTTCACTTGGTTGTAACCTAAAAATCCATCCATCATGGACAGTAACTCATAGCTTGTGACTCTTTTTAACATAGCCTCCATATTTGGAAGTGGGAAATTATCCTTAAGAGAAGATACATTCAGGTTTCTGAAGTCTACACAAATCCTTATGTCCCCATTTTTCGTACTGACTGATACTAGATTAGAGACCCAAGATGAATATATAATTGGCTTGATGGTACCTCCTTCCCTAAGATTTATGAGTTCTTCATGCATTTTAGGTTCCAAAGTAGGGTTTATAGGTCTTTGTTTCTGCCTGAATGGTTTTGCATCTGGTTTTAATGGAATCTCATGTTGGAATAGATCTTCTCTATATGATTTAAGATTCTCATAAGACCATGCAAAGACATGCTTGTATTTCCTTAGTAGTGCAATCAACATTTTTTTATCATTGGTCTTATCTTCTTTCCAATGTACACTCTTTTTGGTGAAAACTCAATCCCCAGGTTGGTTTCTTCATCTTCCTTTTTCACAGGTATTTGCTTCATTAGGGCTCAATCATTTCCATAAAACATCATTTCAAGCGCCACAAGTCCTTTAGGAAGCTTGTTAGTTTTGAGCTGAACAACCTCTTTTCCAAACATAGTTTGTTTTCCATCTATTTCCTCCACAAATGCATTAAAATCAATTTCTTGGGCTTCATACTAATCGTTGCAATGTAGAAACTTAATTAGATCAGTGTCATCATTGAAGACTTTCCAATTGTAGATATTATCTAGGATGGTAGGTCTTGTTTTGAATTCAACTTGTGAGACTCCAGTCAAGGTGATATCGTCTATTTTCAAAGCTACATAAGCTAAGAAGTCTTCCATTAAGTTCTTGGACCTATCAATCTACTCAATACAGAAGGGATCAAATAATTCAATAGTGTCCCATGCAACATTCCTGTATTGTTTCAGCCTTTTGTTTTTTGTGGCATATTTTGACCCTACTTGTAAAATGATCAACTTAGAATCTCCAAATACTTTCAATAACTTGATTTTGTGTTTGACAGCCATATTCATCCCAATTAGCAGGGATTCATACTCTACTATGTTATTTGTGCATTTAAAAACCAGCAAGAATGAATACTTGAATGTAGTTCCTTCCATTGAGATAAACACCACTCCTACTACATTTCCTTCTTTGATGCATGCTCCATTAAAGTTCATTCTCCATACATCATGCTCATTTTTGGAAACATGCTTGTCAATAGGATCATTATTCACTAATTCAGGTTATGAAGGCTCTACTCTAAAACTTCCTAGATCTACATCATATAAGAAATTCAACTAATTTTGAGCAACATAATCTACAATCTGATTCACTCTTGGTTTTGTATACAATTTAACCTCTTCACCATTTACTGGTATTTTGGCACATGATAAGTTAAATTGCACATTTCCTCCAACTATTGCAGTCCATTTTCTTGGCAAAAGCATCCCAAACTGAGGAGGTGTGTGAATTACAGTTATGTCAATAGTATATATTGTTTCTGGATAAGAATTTAACTTTACTTCCACATATTTCATGATTCCCACCACTGGGATATGTCTACAATCCATGGCATAGCACTTGCCACCATTTGTGTCCACCCACATGTCAAATTGTTTCATAACTTTTACTGGCATGATATTAATAGCAGCCCCTGAGTCAATCATATAGTTTCTCACCATCTTGTTGTTTATAAGTAATGTGATAAAAAATGGTTCCACTTGTGGAGGATTCATTAATGCATCACCAAGAAAAACTTCAGGGATTTTTATATCTCCTTTCCTATTATTATTTTTATCTCCCAGATTTGTATTTTTATTGGTTCCATTAGATATCAATTGAATAGCACTATCTCTATACTCCTTGATCTTCATCATTTCTAATAGTGGCACATACATATTCACTTGAGACAAAGCTTGTGTGAAGTCAAATGAAGAGGAATTCTTAGTTTTAGCTATTCTCTTTAGTTCTGATGGATCTCCTTTATTTTCTTCTTTTTCCTTTTTATTAGTTTCATCATGCTTGTGTTTGCTTTTCAATTCTTTGTCTTCCTTTTTGGGTACATTTCTTTTCTCACTCTTATTGAGCTCTTTATTTCCACCTTCTTTGTTTTCTCCTGAATTTTCCCCTTTTCTTTCATAAATAATCCCCTCAAAGTGCCTTCATTTGCATTTACTCTTTTGTTTCTTAGCCCATAATTAATTTTTGCTTGTTCAACTACAGCAATGGTTAGCTCTTTGATCTCTTCTTCAGTTGGAATCCTCCATATTGACTTGTTTGAATTGGGTGGTATAGAAGGAGGTAATGATTCATCATTATGTTAACTCTCTTGATCAGAAAAGACTTGTTGTTTTGCCATGTGAATATGGTACCTTTGATTTTCAACATCATACTGATAACCTTCTTCTTTTGAAGATGAATATTCTTGTTCAACCGGATGGAGATTTTGAGAAGTTAAGTATATGGTATGATCTCCTTCCCCATTATCAACTGGTATTTCCTCTTCTTGTATTGATTGGGCTACAACACAATGGTCTAGAGAATGAGGAAGTTTGAAGACTTGACACCAAGGATTGTTCTTAACCATATATGCTCCTTTTCTTTTTTAAGGGATCCGAAGTCTCCTTATATTTAGGTCTATCAACTATGGGTTTTCCATCCTTCCAATTTGTATTATATGGCATATCATGTAGTCTTGGTATTTCATTTCTATATGTATTCTCCTACCTCTGGAGGTTACTAGATTTTTGGGGAATTTTGAGGTTATCTCTTTTACCAGTCATCCCAACATCTTGTCTATTGTTCTCAATGGTCAGTGTTGTTTTTTGTGCCTCTGTTAAACTTCTACGACATCAATTTATGAGTTCATACCTTTTTCTTGGATCAAAAGCTTTCAAATAAATGTTCAAGGCTACAGAGTCAATCAGTTTGGACCCATGTGGTATTTTATTGTATAGCTTGGAGAACCTCTGATTAAAATCGTAGACTGATTCATTTTGATACTTTTGGATGCTTATCAATTCATGTAAGGAAAATTTGGGAGCACATTGATTCCCATATTTTTCTAGGAATTGATTCTGAAAGTCTTCTATAGAATAAATTGAAATATTGGGTGGACCATTAAACCAATCCGTTGCTTCTTCAATTAATGAAATCATAAATAATCACATATTTACATCCTGATAATCCATTCTGATATCCTGTATGAAAGCATTGACATTTATTATATTCTCTTCAGATGGCATTGCATTATTTCCACTAAACTTAGGAACCATGTTTCTCCAATTTTCATCCATCAGGTATGGGTATAATTGATATGCTATCAAATCAAATTGTCTACTTATAGGGTTTTGTGGAGGTGAATTCAAAGGTGGTGGATTGAGATATTGTTGGTATCCATGTCGACACTAATAATAAACATTGTATTGTGGTTGAGGATGTACATTTTGATGTGGTACATACTGCTGACTTGGTGGTGGATAGTACTAGCAGACATTGCCAGTGTTCTGAGGTTGGAACCTTAGTGGTGGTATGTTATGTTGGGAATGCTATCTCAGATTACTACCTGCATTGTGAGGTATTGTCATAGTACTAGAAGCACCGAAATTATGAGATGCTCCTTGTGAGTTACCATTGACACCTTGTTTATGTGGAGGAACATATTTTGGTGGTTTTTGTGCTTGGATGTCTAATTGTGCCATTTGTCGATCTATCTCTTGACTTTCTTGTATCATTTGTTGCCTCCTTCTAAGTTGTTGCCTTTGCCACTCTAGGTGTGCTTCAATTTTTCAATTGGACATACCACAAAAATCCATGGCATCATGGTTCAGGAATCCCACCTGGTTTTCATCTCCTAGCAATTTTTTGAATCCTCTATCATAGTCCTCTTATCTCTATTTCCTTTCTTACTCAACCCAGGCATTAAATTATTCTTCTTGTTGAGGGTATGGTTGGAAATTGAGGACCACATTACTCAGATCATTTCTTCCTAGTGGTGTTGTGGGGTTTTCATCATTAGCATGGAAATGCGAATTAAATGTTTTGGAGGGTTTCTCTGATGTGTTTACATTGTCTTTTGTTTGTTTAGATATCATTTCACCCTTGTTTTTGTTTCTTTTTCCACTAGGAGATCCATGTTTATCTAGCCACCTAAGATTGTTCTTCTTCAGACTCTCCTAATGTAGAGATCTTCTTCCATTCATATTGGATGATATGAAGTATCTTTGATGTCTGTTGTCTATTCTTTGTGATCTGATGCTTATTTCATCTTCATATAAGTTCTTCAGAGTTGTCACCTACTTTAATAAGTAGGAAAAATGATTGTATTCTTTCCTAGTAGAGTCTTCAATTTATTTTGGAATAATGACTCTATGATGGAAGGCTTTAGGTTCAAAGTTGGCTTAGTCCCCAATAGAGTTTCCAATCTTTTGGATCTCAAAAATGTAGGTTAAAAATCCTAAGAGGATGCCAGGTTCTATGATAAGACTTGCAATGTTGTTGAACCAATGAATGGAGGTAACCTATTCGGTTGATGACTCCCTACGCCTCAAGCTCTGCTAGGCCTAGGTGCATAGACCTTTATAATGGTGCAAATCTAGAGGAATGTGTGATTTGGTTAAATTAATGGATCTATCCACAGTGGCAAGTAATCTGGGATAGATAAAAGCTTGTTAACTACTCCTACTCCTAGTACTGAATTTGAAATGTGAATGTTTTTATAGAATTCTAGAATGAAATGGGTAAGACCAGTGCCTACTTGTATTGGGCTAATGGAGTCGAGAGATTAAATATATATGACTTACTTACGGGCTGCAATTCTATTTTTTTGGAACTAATACTTGCTTATACTTTGTATAAACGTGCAAGGATGTGACTGGAAATTTCTTCTTATTGATCCAATTGACCTTATCAAGTTACTATGTTTAATTAAAAGGATTTTAATCCTTCCTTGAAGGAACCAATTAAAAGAACCACACAATGACAACAAAAGTGTATTGAAAAACAAAGTAGATTGCTAATTTGAATAAACAGACAACATCAAAGTGGAGACACCTTGACAATCTTATCAATTACCCAACTCTTCTTATTGATCCAAATTTTACTTCCAAGCTATTGTAGTCAATCAAAAGAATTTTAATTCTTTAACAGAACCCAATCAAATTTATCACAAAAAAACAAGTGTGTCTTGATGAAACTAAAATATCAACTTGGATACACAAATTTAAATAATAGAGAAATAACACTATGGAGACATCCAGATAATTGCTTAATTCAACAAACAATAGACACCAATATTCAGCCATAGAATTAAAAATACTTCTCCATTATGTATATCTTCAAATAGTATGCATTATGACAAATGTTATGCACAAATGAGCAAGATTTTGCAATCTATCTTCTTACTATGCCTATTCTAAAGAAAAAATGCGGTGATGATCTTTTCAATCATCGTGATTTCACATAAATATCAATATTTCGAAGGGGAAATGCCTCATCATAAGAGTTTTTTGGAAAAAAAAATTAAACATAAAAGATTAGGCTCTAGTGAGCCACAAATGAACTTTTTTTATGTGATCCAAGCAGTCCTGCCTCCTGTGAGTATCATCATCTTCAACAACATTCCTTGAAGCTATCTCCATGATTACTATCTTCTCCAGGAATTCACATGTCTCACCTATAGCTGATTCCTCGCTCTTGGTTGCATGCAAGGCTCCCTGCAACATAGACCTGCACTCCTCTATCCATCCATTCTTGTCCTTTATCTCACCACCCTCTTTGAATAACAAAGACCCTCCCTCCTTTGTAACATCGATGAGTTCCTTTGTGTCTTCTTGAAGCTCATTATAATACTCCTTATGTTTCCTTAGAAGGTCTTTAGCAGTTGTGATGGTTTCACTATCAGGAGGATCTTTCTCTTGTGCTTCTTGGATCTTTTCCTAAATTTGGTCATTCACCCTTTTATGCTCTTGAAATGCAGCATGACTCTAGGAATGAGTTTCCCATAACTTGTTCATCTAGATCTACAAGTTAGTGTGCATTTTCTATAGTACTATAGAGAGTGCATCATATCTTTCCTTAGCCACTTGTGTTTCATCTTGCTTGCCTTTTGGCTAAGAGATCTCCCCTTGTGTCAACAACTTAGTGTCCTTTAGGAATTCATTTTCTCTCAGTATTCTTTCATTACTAGTTTTATACATATCCCTTTCTTTTATCAATATTTGAATTTGTGCCTTATTCAACTTGGCCACATTGATGCCAATATCAACAGTAGCAATAGGATCAACTTCACCCACTTTTAGTGTCATCACATGTCCAAATGATTTTTTTGTATCAATGATCACAAACTTCTTGTGTGGAGGATATAGAGCCCAAATCATGAGAGAATTCTCATCAGGATTGTATTTCGACCATTTATACACTTTTGTGACTCCTTCAGGGCTGATTTTGTGAGAAGCACTATTATTATTTAAAAAACTATCAAATACCATAGCCAAGTTCAAATCCAAACCAGGAAAGATCATTACACTAGATGCTTCCAACAATTTTCTTCCCTTTTTGGGGGTCATTTTCTTCATCTCATTGTCACCATCTAGTTTCAAAGTATTCATCAATTGAGTCTCATTGCTAGGTGTAATACTACTGATAGAGTCTCTTATTGATTTCCTCTTTTGTTTGTATAGGAATTATCTAAATTCAAGTGAGTTTATTAATTCATTGTCAAAAACAAAAGATCTATAGGCCAGCTGCCTTGTATCTGCATCAGATCTTTCATCAACTTCCTACTCTCTATTGGAGGGTTGATACTCTTTAATTCTGGTTTTAGAGATCTTGTCATTCTGACATTGACATTCCTTTTCACTAGTGGCTTCTTCACTTACAGAGGACAACATTTATGCCTCTTCTATCTTTTTCAATTGCTGCTCAATCTTATTATTATATTCATCAATGGCTAATTCAGCCTCCCTTTCCTCCATATTTCTAATTATATCATCTTTTGGCCAAGGTATATGTTCATATCCACCCAAATTCACTTTCTTTCTTGAAAAATCGATGTATCCCAAATCAAATCCCTTTCTAGGGGTACCTCTTTTCAAATTGAACTGTAATAGTTTATCTAGAATTGAATCATACCCTTCTTTTGACAACATAGTAAAATACACAAAGAATAGAGTACTTGGCATAGATAATTGTTTCTCATATGCACTAAAATTCATAATACTTTAGTAGTCCATCTATCTAACAATTTCCATGTATACAATTCTATTTGGTAATATTTTTGGTAAAAGAAAAGGTGTATCCTCAAAACCATACACCCTAATCATGGTGGCATCGACATAATAGTACCAATCACCCAAATTATGTTCAACAGTTGTGGGTCCATCAAAATCTTTGGGCCTCAAAAATCATTTGATCTCATCAGTCAAGGAATAATCACAAGGGGGGTTGAAAAATCTATACAATGTCTTAAGAAAATACTCCTCAAAGAGAACATAGTTAGAATTCAAGAAGCTGTTGTCCCAAATAGCAGTCAAAAGTTGTATTGGCATTGGCTGGCCCTCCTTATCACATTCTGTAATTTTTTTCAATTCTTCTGGCCACGTCCCTATCTCCTAACCATAATATAATATCAAGTGCATAAGAATAGAATAATGCCTAAAGTGCAATGTAGGAGATCCATTTTTAATTGCCATCAACCCTGAGTCAATCTCCTTGGCAATGTAATCGACATAATCAAACGGTCTAGCATTATCGCATTAAACATCTGCTATAATCACCATTGGTCCAATCGACATGAATTCAGGAGCCTTAGTCCCCAATACTTGACATACAGAGATGTATGTGTGCTTCAAGTAAGGTTTGAACAAATCAACATGAAAAGGAGGCTCGTCGCTATCTTCTAGTGGAACAAGGTTTCCATCTTTTCTTGGTCTATACAATGGCAATCTCCACCCTTTGTAAGTTGTTTCCATTCTCCACTACTCCCTTTCTAGCTCCTCATACACAATTGGCTCATCACATGTGCCACTTAGGTTAAAAACCTTTGAAATTGTAGTCTTGGACACATATATGAATGAATTTCCTTGTAAATCAAAGATAGCCTTTAAGTCAAGGTTGTAATTCTTAGCCAATAGTTTCATTAGTTCCATATTCACAAACACATTTGGTAAGACTAATTTTCCCAAATCGAGGTTCCACAAATTACATATTGGTACAAACCTATTTATTTGGTGATAATGGAACATAAATAACTCATAGCCCCGAACAAAAGTCTAAGAATCTCCTATATGTTTACATATGTCCTCAAATTCTTCTATATCATCCCTCAATTGTCTAGACCTCCTAGCCCTCGGCCCTACCCTAGGGAATTGATCAATGAGGTCTTGGTTGAACTTCCTTTATGTTGTTTTTGGCTCATCCCCTATTTCAATTTTTTGTTTCTTGCTTTTTCTCTAACTACCCTCACCCTGTTGCTTTCTACCTTTGGTCTTTCAAGAACTTGGGCCTTCCATTTTCAATTCTTTGAATTATGATTTTCTAATTGTAGAGGATTTTGTAGAATTTCTTGTGAATTATCGATCACACTATGCTCCTTGAATTCTTCTCGGCCTTTCCTGTTTGCTTGCTGCAATTCCTGATAATTCCTTTTGTTTTAATTAATGTTAATCATGAATGTTCATATGGAGTTCATTCATGTGGCCATTAATGTCCACCCCTTGAATTGAATGCAATGACCTTCTCAAGCATCAAATTGTCCAAGTGACACAAAATATTGCATCGATGAGACCCCTTTTCACCTTAGGCCAATTTGTGTTTCTCATTTGGTGCCATATTTGTTTATACACTTTTTATCGATTGCCAAGACATAATTGAATGTCTCTTCGATTGAAAAAATCCCTTTAGTTCTCAAATCGGTAGGACCATTCGATACTTTTACCAATGTTGTGCAACAACCTTTTCCATTGTTCTTCAACTTATATTACTTCGGGGAGAAAATTGGAAAGTTCCACCGACATTAAAACAATTTGGTTTGCCAAGAATTTTCTTCAGCCATCGCCCAGTGTATTTTCGATGAGTACGAGCCATTTTTTATTACTATCAGTCTGAAATGACCCATTGCTAAGAAAATAAGATGCTCCACCGATGTGTTATGGTCTCCCTGATGTGTTTCCTTTACTGCTTTATCAACTAGGAAGGGTCAGTGAGACTTTCCCCGAAATCATTTTCATCGGTGTGACTTTCATCATTGGAGAGACCTGAGGGTTTCAATCCAATCATATGTGTCCCCCTGATAAGTTTCTTTCATTTCTTTTTCCATTCGCCTGAATCGGCAAGACTCTCCTTGAAACTTCCTCCATCGGTATGACTTGTGAGATCGATGAGATGCAAGGAGTTCGAGCCGATGATATATGTCTCCCCGACAAGACAACCCTTTAGTTTCATCGATAAGAGTGTGTGTAGTTTTCGCCGATGGAGTCTTTGTCAGTGTGACTTTTGATCTCGGCATGACTTTGAAAGTTTTCTCCAACTACTTTACTCATGCCAGTGGACTTACATCGATGGAACAATAGGCTCTAACCTACCAATTATGTCATCTTGTTACCTCTTGGGAATTTTTCTCACTGTGACCTAGCCCATGTCTCGCCAATATTCCAAAAAACATTCAAATGAAGGATCCTATGATATTGTTATAAGTATATATTAAACACTGATAGCATGAGAAGTATTTCTACTATATTTTAGCCTTGTAGGAAGTGACAATGAAGCTGGATGATGAAATGATAAATGGAAATGAAGAGCAAAGATAAAATTTGAGGAAGAACTCAAAGGCACATAGATGAATTTCTTTTTGTGTTTTTATCTATCATGATTAGGGGAGTATTTGTATGAACAAGGCCATATTCTTGGGACTGTGGAATAGATCTTATCACATAAATCTCATTGATTTGTATTGATCATAGTATTGATGTGAATTAAATTTCTGTGAGGACTAGGAAATAAGCATGTGGAGGCTGGTGAAAATGTGAGAATTTTCCAGTCCTAATAGTGGCTCTGATTGGGGATGTATACCTCCTATGGGTATAGCAAGAATCTAGGTCTCTGGGGTAGTAGACCAAGTGCCTTATTTATATGGTTATGAAGATGGAAGTGAATTTGATAATGGTGGAAAGTGGAGATGGAATGGAATCCTATACTACTGTGCATGGAAAATAATTATTTTAAGAAGTTTCTCCAAAATTGTCCATGCATTTTAAATCCTTGTCCTTCTCCTAGACTATTATGCATGGGAGATCAAGAAACTCCATGCACTGGCAGTTCTTGTTCTTCTCTTGTCATGTTTTGAAGATAATATGAATCTTTGCCACCCTTTCCAACACTTACAAATGGTCCCAGCCACAAAGCCTCAAACTTTCCATGCTTCCCTTTGTCTAGACTTATAACATTCGACATGAGGACCATGTCACTCACTGTAATTTTTCTTTTTTTGGCCCTTTTACCATGTAGGTATTTCATTTTTATTTGCCTCTTTTTATTATATTGTTGAGCCTGGTTCCTAGCTTCATTAAGCTCTGTTAATTCTTCCATCCTTTCCCTCATGGGCTCAAGAATTTCTAGATCTTCTTCCAAGATAAACATACACACTAGCAACAAATTGTGTAAAAGTAGTTTGGATTGAGTCCCATACACAAGCTCAAATGGTTATTTTCTAATGGCCTTCTTCACAGTGATCCTATCTACCCACAAAGAAAGTCTCAACTTGGAATCCCAAGCCCTTTTTTAATTATCCAATATATCCTTTTTTATAATCTTCAAGATGCTCTTGTTGTTGGATTCAACTTGTCCATTGGCCTGTGGATGATATGGTGAGGACTATGAAATCTCTATACCATAGGATTGGAAAAATTCCTTAAATTCATCTGACCTAAAGCACATTCCATTAACATTTATGATTCTTGTTGGGACCCCAAATCTAGTAATGATATTCTCCAATAGGAAGTTTGTCACAACTCTACTTGTTCCTTTCCTAGTAGGTATAGCCTCTACCCATTTTGTGAAGTAATTTGTGGCTACCACTATCCATATATGTCCTCCACTAGATTTTTCTGTAATTTCTCTTGTAAAATCAACTCCCCATTGGTGAAATGGAGCCTCAAACTTGTAAAGGTCTCAAAGGCAACGCTCCTTGGTATTTTAATTTCCCAAAAAACTTCTAACATGCTTCATACCTTCTAGTATAATTATAAGCATCATTGAAGACTTTAGGCTAGAAGTAACCTACCCTTAACACCCTATGTGCAGTGGTTTTTGCAGAAAAATATCCTCCACATACTCCTTAATGCATTTCTTTCAAGACATGTCCTGATTGGCTTTCATCTAGGCACAACAACGGAACACTATCTCTATTTTTCTAGTAGGGGTCACCCTTCATGAATACATATTTTCAAGCCTACAATTTGAGTGTTCTTTTCTTGTTATCATCAAACACTTCAGGATATTTCAAATTTTTAAGGTAGTACACAATATAAGTGTACCATGGCGTATGCTCAATACTAGTTACTATATTTTCTTCATTACTCACATTGCATACTTGGGAAGCTTCCATATTTTCTCAGCCATCAATTTGGCTATTCCTTGTCCTCTTACAATCTTGGTGATTTGAAACTCAATATCAAACTCCTAGACTTTGTTTATCCATCTACACCTACGCCTTGTTGTTTCACTTTGTATGAATACATCTTTTACTACAACACTAGGTACATAAGCTAACACTTTTTCTCCTACAAGATAGGGTCTAAATGCCTTGATATCTCTCACCAGTGCATATGCATGTTTCTCTACAATATCATATTTTAACTCTGCATTTTGGAGGGATTTTTTGAAGGAGATTGGTTGTTCATGCCCCTCATCATTCTTTTGGAGCATTACTACTACAACTGTGTGATAAGATGCAAATGAAAAGATTTGAAAAGGCTTACTAAAATCAAGGGACTTCAACACTAGGGCCTCCTTGATCACTCTTTTGATGGATATGAATGCATGTATGGCCTCAACTATCCAATCAATATTTTCACCCTTTTTTAGCATTTTTTGTATTGGCTTTACCCTCTCAGCAAAGTTTGATATGAACCTTCGTATAAAGTTAATTTTTCCAAAAAAATATTGCATAGCTTTAACTATCTTGGGTATAGGTATCTTTTCAATGGCCTCCACCCTCTTTGGATCAATCCTCACTCCCCCCTTGGAGACTATATGCCCAAGTAACTTTCCTTTTATCACTACAAAATGACACTTTTGGGGATTTAGAGAAATGCCATATTTTAATGCTTTGAGAAATAAATTTTCAGGATAAGCCACATGGTCATATGCATTTTTGAAATATGCAGTTAAATCATCCTAATAGACTACAATTATCACATTAATTAGGTTAGCAAAGGAAACATCCATGGCCCGTTGAAATGTTTCACCAACATTTGTGAGTCGCAATGGCATCCTAACATAAATATATGTTCCCCATGGCGTAGTGAAAGTTATCTTGTATTGTTATGATTCTTTAACTTTCACTTGGTTGTAACCTAAAAATCCATCCATCATGGACAGTAACTTACAGCCTATGACTCTTTGTAACATAACCTCCTTATTTGGAAGCGGGTAATTATCCTTAAGGGAAGATACATTCAGGTTTATGAAGTCTACACAAAGCCTTATGTCCCCATTTTTCTTGCTGACTAGCACCAGATTAGAGACCCAAGATGAATGTCTAATTGGCTTGATAATACCTCCTTCCCTAAGCTTCATGAGCTCTTCATGCATTTTAGGTTCCAAAGTAGGGTTTATAGGTCTTTATTTCTACCCGAATGGTATTGCATATTGTTTTAATGGAATCTCATGTTGGAATAGATCTTCTCTATATGCTTTAAAATCCTCATAAGACCATGCAAAGGCATGCTTCTATTTCCTTAACAATGCAATCAACATTTTTATGATCGTTGGGCTTACCTTCTTTCAAATGTATAATCTTTTTGGTGCCAACTCAGTCCACAGGTTGATTTCTTCAACATATTCCTTTTTCACAAGTGTTTACTTCATTAGGGCTCCATCATTTCCATCAAACACCCTTTCTAGTGCCACAAGTCCTTTAGAAAGGTTGTTAGTTTTGAGTTGAACAACCTCTTTTCTAGACATAGTTTGTTTTCCATTTATTTCCTCCACAAATGCATTAAAATCAATTTCTTGGGCTTCATACTGATCGATGCAATGTAGAAACTTAATTAGATCAGTTTCATCATTGAAGACTTGCCAACTATAGATATTATCTGGGATGGTACGTCTTCTTTTGAATTCAACTTGTGAGACTCCGGTCAGGGTGATATCATCTCTTTTCAATGCTACATCAGCTAAGAAGTCTGTTATTAAGTTCTTGGACCTATCAATCCACTCAATAGAGAAGGCATCAAATAATTAAATAGTGTCCCATGCAGCATTCCTGTATTGTTTCAACCTTTTGTTTTTTGTGGCATATTTTGACCTTACTTGTAAAATGATCAACTCAGAATCTCCAAAGACTTTCAATAACTTGATTTTGTGTTTGGCAGCCATATTCATCCCAATTAGTAGGGCTTCATACTCTGCTATTTTATATGTGCATGCAAACGCCAGCAAGAATGAATACTTTAATGTAGTACCTTCCGATGAGATAAAAACCATTCCTACTCCATTTATGTCTTTGTTGCATGCTCCATAAAATTACATTCTCCATACACCATGCTCATTTGCAGAAACATTCTTGTCAATAGGATCAATATTCACTAATTTAGGATGTGAAGGCTCTACTCTAAAACTTCCTAGATCTACATCACATAAGCAGTTCAACTGATTTTGAGCAACATAATCTACAATCTGATTCACTCTTTCTTCTCTATACAATTTAACCTCTTCACCATTTACTGGTATTGTGGCATATGATAAGTCAAATTGCACATTTCCTCCTAGTGTTGCAATCCATTGTATTGAAAAAAACATCCCAAACTGAGGAGGTATGTCAATTACACTTATTTCAATAGTATATATTGCTTTTGGATAAGAATCTAACTTTACTTCTACATCTTTCATGATTCCCACCACTGGGACATGTCTACCATCCATGGCATAACACTTGCCACCATTTGTGTCCACCCACATGCCAAGTTGTTTCATAACTCCTATTGGCATGATATTAATAGTAACCCTTGATTCAATCATATAGTTTCTCACCATCTTGTTGTTTATAAGTAATGTGGTAAAAAATGGTTCCACCTGTGGAGGATTAATTAATTCATCACCAAGATAGACTTCAGGGATTTTTATATCTCCTTGCCTGTTATTATTTTTCTCTCCCAGATTTGTATTTTTATTGGTTCCATTAGATATCAATTGAATAGCACTATCTCTATACTCCTTGATCTTTATCATTTCTAATAGTGGCACAAACATCTTCACCTAATACAAAGCTTGTGTTAAGTCAAATGAAGAGGAGTTCTTAGTTTTAGATATTTTCTTTAGTTTCAATGGATCTCCTTTATTTTCTTCTTTTTCCTTTTTATTAATTTCATCATGCTTGTTTTTTTTTTTCAATTCTTTGTCTTCCTTTTTGGGAACATGTCTTTACTCACTCTTATTGAGTTCTTTATTTTCCACCTTCTTTGTTTTCTCCTGAATTGTCCCCTTTTCTTTCATAAATAATCCCCTCGGAGTGCCTTCATTTGAATTTATTATTTTGTTTCTTAGCCCGTAATTACTTTTTGCTTGTTCAACTGCAGCAATGGTTAACTCTTTGATCTCTTCTTCAGTTGGCCTCCTCCATCTTGAATTGTTTGACTTGGGTGGTATAGAAGATGGTTGTGATTCATAATTACTTTCACTCTCCTAATCATAAAATATTTGTTGTTCTACCATTTGAATATGGTACCTTTGATTGTCAACATCATACTCATAACCTTCTTCTTTTGAAGATGAATATTCTTGTTCAACCAAATGGAGAGTATGAGAAGTTAAGTATATGGTATTATCTTCTTCCCCATTATCAATTGGTATTTCCTCTTCTTGTATTGATTGGGCTACAACACAGTGGTCTCGAGAACGATGAATTTTGTAGAGTTCACACCAAGGATTGTTGTTAACCATGTATGCTCCTTTCTTTTTTAAGGGATCCAAAGTCTCCTTATATTTAGGTCTATCATCTATGGGTTTTCCATCCTTCCAATTTGTATTATATGGAATATCATGTAGTCTTGGTCTTTCATTTCTATATGCATTCTCCGACCTCTAGAGGTTGCTAGAGTTTTGGGGAATTTTTAGGTTATCTCTTTTACCAATCATCCCAATAGCTTTTCTATTGTTCTTAATGGTCACTATTATTTTTTGTGCCTCTGTTAAACTTCTAAGATATCTATATCTATGTTCATGCCCTATTTTTGGATCCAAGGCTTTCAAATAAATGCTCAAGGCTATGAGGTCAGTCAGTTTGGACCCATGTTGTATTTTATTGTATGGCTTGGAGAAACTCATATTAAAATCATAGATTGACTCATTTTGATACTTTTGGATGCTTATCAATTCATGTAAGTCAAACTCAAGAGCACGTTGATTCCCATATTATTCTAGGAATTGATTCTAAAATTCTTCTATAGAATAAATTGAAACATTGGGTAGACCATTGAACCAATCCCTTGTTTCCTCAATTAATGACATCATAAATAATCTCATATTTACGTCCTCATACTCCATTTTGATATCCTGTATGAAAGAATTGAAATTTTTGATATGCTCTTCAACTGACAGTGTATTATTTCCACTGAACTTAGGAACCATGTTTCTCCAATTGTTGTCCATCGGGTATGTGTATAATTGATATCATATTAAATCAAATTATCTACTTACAGGGTTTTGTCGAGGAAAGTTCAAAGGTGGTGGATTGGGATACTGTTGGTATCCATGTTGACGCTGAGAATAAACATTGTATTGTGGTTGAGGATGTACATTTTGATGTGGTACATACTAATGACTTGGTGGTGGATAGTATTGGGAGGCATTGCCAGTGTTCTGAGGTTGGGGCCTTAGTGGTGGCATGTTATGTTGGGCATGTTGTCTTGGATTACTACCTGCATTGTGAGGTACTCTCATAGTACCAGAAGCATCGACATTCTGAGATGCTCCTAGCGAGTTACCACTCACACCTTATTTATGTGGAGGAACATATTTTGGTGGTTTTTATGCTTGGATGTCTAACTGTGGCATTTGTTGATCTATCTCTTGAATTTCTTGTATCATATGTTGCCTCCTTCTAAGTTGTTGCCTTTGCCACTCTAGGTGTGCTTCAATTTATTGATTGGACATACCACCAAAATCCATGGCACTTTGGTTGAGGAATCCCTCCTAGTTTTATTCTCCTGGCAATAATGTGAATCCTCTAACATACTCCTCTTGTCTGTGTTTCCTTTCTTCCTTAGCTCAGGCATTAAATTCTTCATCTTGTTGAGGGTTTTCTTGTAAATTGAGGACCAAATTACTCAGATCATTTCTTCTAGGTGGTGTTGTGGGGTTTTCATCATTAGCACGGAAAGAAGAATTAAAAGTTTTGACGGGTTGCTCTGATGTGTTTACATTATCTTTTGGCTATTTAGATATCATTTCACCCTTATTTGTGTTGCTTTTTCCAATAGGAGGTCCATGTTTATCTGACCACCTAACATTGTTCTTCTTGGGACTCTCCTAGTGTAGAGATCTTCTTCCATTCATATTGGATGATATGAAGTATCTTTGATTTCTATTGTTTATTCTTTGTGATCTAATGCTTATTTCATCAGTCATATAAGTTCTTCAGAGTCACCACCTACTTTAATAAGTAGGAAAAATGATTGTATTCTTTCCCAACAGAGTCTTCAATTTATTTTGGGATAATGACTCTATGATGGAACGCTTTAGGTTTAGATTTGGCTTAGTCCCCAGTAGAGTCACTAATCTGTTCGATCTCAAAAATGCAAGTTACAAATCCTAAGAGAATGCTAGGTTCTATGATTAGAATTGCAACATTCTTGAACCAATGAATGGAGATAACCTATTCGATTGGTGACTCCCTATGCTTCAGGGTCTGCTATACATAGGCGGGTAGACCTTTATAATGGTGCAAATCTAGAGGAATGTGTGATTTGATTAAATTAATGGATCTATCCATAGTGGAAAGTAATGTGGGATAGATAAAAGCTTGTTATCTACTACTCCTAGTACTAAATTTGAAATGTGAATATTTTCATTGAATTCTAGAATGAAATGGGTAGGACTAGTGCCTACTTCTATTGGGCTAATGGAGTCAAGATTTGAAAGATATGTGACTTACTGGCTGCAATTCTAATTGTTTGGTACTAATACTTGTTTATACTTTGTATAAACATGCAAGGATGTTACTGTGTTTAATTAAAAGGATTTTAATCCTTACTTGAAGGAAACAATTAAAAGAACCACACAATGACAACAAATTTTTATTGAAAAACAAAGTAGATTCTTAATTTGAATAACAAGACAACATTAGTGTGGAGACAACATGACAATTTTATCAATTACCCAACTCTTCTTATTGATCTAGGTGTAACTTCCAAGCTACTGTAATCAATCAAAATGATTTTAATTCTTTAATAGAAACCAATCAAATTGATCACACAAAAACAACAAGTGTGTCTTGATGAAACTAACATATCAACTTGGATACATAGATTCAAATAACAAAGAAATAACACTATGGAGATAGCCAGATAATTGCTTAATTAAACAAACAATAGACACCAATATTGAGCCACAAAATTAAAACTTCTTCTCCATTATGTATATCTTCAAATAGTATGCATTATGACAAAGTTTCTGAACAAATGAGCAAGATTTTTCAATCTATATTCTTACTATGCCTATTCTAAAGTAAAAATGTGGTGATGATCTTTTCAATCATCATGAGTTCACATAAATATCAATATTTTGAAGGGGAAATGCCTCTTCGTAAGAGTCTTTTGGAAAACAACAATTAAACATAAAATATTAGGCTCTACTCAGCCACAACTGAACTTTGGTTATTTGATCCAAGTAGTTCTGCCTCCCATGAGTATCAACATCTTCAACAAAATTCCTTGCAAGTATCTCCATGATTACCATCTTCTCGAGGTATTCACATGTCTCAACTATAGCTAAGTCCTCACTCATGGATTCATCCAAGGATCCCTACAATATAGACCTGCACTCCTCTATCCATCCATTCTTGTCCTTTAGCTCACCACCCTCTTTGAATAATGCAGGCACTCCCTCCTTTGGAACATCAATGATTTCCTTTGTATCTGCTTGAAGCTCATTATAATACTCCTTATGTTTCCTTAGATGGTCTTTAGTAGTTGTGATGGCTTCACTATCAGGAGGATCTTTATCTTGTGCTTCTTGGATCTTTTCATGAATTCGATCGTTTACCCTTTTATGCTCTTGAATTGTAGCATGACTCTGGGAATGAGTTCCCCATAAGTGTTCATCAACATCATCAAGTTAGTGTGCCTTTTTTGTAGTACTACAGAGAGTGCATCATATCTTGCCTTAGCCATTTGTGCTTCCTCTTGCTTGCATTTTGAATGAGAGCTCTCCCCTTGTGTCAACAACTTAGTGTCTTTTAGGAATTCATTTTCTCTAGGTATTCTTTCATTACTGGTTTTATACATATCCCTCTCTTTTATTAGCATTTGAATTTATTCCCTATTCAACTTCACCCACTTTTACTATCATCACATGTCCAAATTCTTTTTTTGTATCAATGATCACATACTTCTTGTGCAGAGGATATAGAGCCCAAATAATGAGATAATTCTCATCAGGATTTTATTTTGACCCTGTATACACTTTTGTGACTCCTTCAGAGCTGATTTTGTTAGTATCACTATTATTATGTAAGAAAATGTCAAATACGAGAGCCGAGTTCAAATCCAAACTAGGAAAGATCATTACACCAGATTCTTCCAACAATTTTCTTCCTTTTTCTGGGGTCATATTCTTCATCTCATTTTTCACATCTAGTTTCAAATTATTCAACAATTGAGTCTCATTTCTAGGTTTAATACTAGTGACAGAGTCTCTTATTACTTTCCCCTTTTGTTTGTATAGGAATGATTTGAATTCAAGCGAGTTTATAAATTCATTGTTAGAAAAAAAAGATCTATAGGCTAGTTTCCTTGTATTTGAATTAGAGCTTTCATCAACTTCTTGTTCTCTATTAGAGGGTTGATAGTCTTCATTTCTGGTTTTAGAGATCTTGTCATTCTAACCTTGACATTCCTTTTCACTAGTGGCTTCTTCACTTCCAGAGGACAACATTTTTTCCTCTTCTATCTCTTTCAATTGTTGCTCAATCTTCCTATTATATTCATCAATGGCTAACTCAACCTCCCTTTCCTCCATATTTCTAATTATATCATCTTTTGCATAAGGTATATGTTCATATCCACCCAAATTCAATTTCTTTATTGCAGCATCAATGTATCCCTTAAGATCAAATCCCTTTCTAGGGGTAGCTCTTTCCAAATTGAATTGTAATAGTTTATCTAGAATTGAATCATACCCCTCTTTCGACAACACATTAAAATCCCCAAAGCATAGAGTACTTTGCATAAATGATTGTTTCTCATATGCACTTAAATTCATAACACTTGAGTAGTCCATCTATCTAACAATTTCCAAGTATGCAATTCTATTTGTTACTATTTTTGTTAAAATAAAAGGTGTATCCTCAAAACCATACACCCTAATCATAGTTGCATCGACATAATACTACCAATCACCCCAATTATGTTCAATAGTTGTGGTTCCATCAAAATCTTCAGGCCTCAAAAATCTTTTGATCTCATTTGTCATGGAATACTCACAAGGGTGGTTGAAAAATCTATACAATGTTTAAAAAAAATACTCCTCAAAGAGAACATAGTTAGAATTCAAGAACCTGTTGTCCCAAATAGTAGCCCATAGATGTATTGGCAATGGTTGGCCCTCCTTATCACATTCTGTAATTTTCAGTTATTTTGGCCACATCCCTATCTCCTGACTATAATATAATATCAAGTGCATAAGAATATAATAATGTCTAAAGTGCAATGCAAAAGATCCATTTTTTATTTCCATCAACCCCAAGTCAATCTCCTTGGCAATATAAGAGACATAATCAAATGGTCTACTATTATGGAATTGAATTTTTTTTGCAATCACCATTGGTTCAATCGACATGAATTTAGGAGTCGCGGTCCCCAATACTTAACATAATGAGATGTATGTGTGCTTCAAGTAAGGTTCGAACAACTCAACATGAAAAGGAGGATCGTCGTTATCTTCCAGTGGAACGAGGTTTCCATATTTTCTAGGTCTATGCAATGGAAATATCCACCCTTTGTAAGTTTTGTCCATTCTCCATTAATCACTTTCCAGCTCCTCGTACAAAAGTGGCTCATCACATGTGCCACTTAGATTAAAAACCTCTGAAATTACAGTCTTGGACACATATATGAATTCCTTTCCTTGTAAATCATAGATAGACTTTAAGTCAGGGTTGTAATGCTTAGCCAATAGTTTCATCAGTTCCACATTCACAAACACATTTGGGATGAATAATTTTCCCAAATCAAGGTTCCACGGATTACTTACTAGTTCGAACCTATTTCTTTGGTGATAATGGAACATAAATAACTCATAGCCTTGAACAAAAGTCCAAGAATATGCTATATGTTTAATTTTGTCCTCAAATTCTTCTATATCGACCCTCAATTGTGCATACCTCCTATACCTTGGCCCTAACCTGGGAAATTGATCAATGAGGTCTTGGTTGAACTTTCTTTCTATTTCTTTTAACTCATCCCCTATTTCAATTCATTGTTTCTTGCTTTTCCTCTGACTACCCTCACCTTGTTGCTTTCTACCTTTGGTCTTTCAAGAACTTGGGCCTTCCATTTTCAATTCTTTGAATTATACTTTTCTAATTGCAGAGGAGTATGTGGACTTGTGAATTATCGACCGCATTCTGGTCCATGAATTCTACTCGGCCTTTCGTGTTCACTTGCTGCAATTCCTGATAATTCATTTTGTTTTAATTTCTATTGATCATGAATTTTCATATGGATTTCATTCGTTTGGCCATTAATTTCTGCCCTTGGAATTGAATGCAATGGTCTTCTCGAAATTCAAATTGTTAGAGTGACACAAAATATTGCATCAGTGAGACCCCTTTTCATCGATCACCAAGACATAACTGAATGTCTCTTCAATTGGAAAAATCTATTTGGTTCTCAAATTGGTAGGACCATTCGATAATTTTACCGACACTGTGCAACAACCTTTTCCATTGTTATTCATCTTATATTACTTTGGCGAGAAAATTGGAAAGTTCCACCGATGTTAAAATGATCTGATTTGGTAAGAATTTTCTTTGGCCATCATCTAGTGTCTTTCTGATGAGTGCAAGCCATTGTTTATTACTATTGGGCTGACATGACCCATTACTAATAAAATGAGATGCTCCACTGATGTGTTGTGGTCTCCTTGATGTGTTTCCTTACTACTTTATCAACTGGGAAGGTTTGGTGAGACTTTCCCTGAAATCATTTTCATCAGTGTGACTTTCATCATCGGACAGACTTGAGGGTTTCAATCCTATCATATATGTCTCCCCAATAATTTTCTTTGATTGCTTTGTCCATTTGACTAAATCAGTAAGACTCTCCCCTAGACTTCCTCCATTGGTATGAATTGTGAGATCAGTGAGATCCAAGGAGTTCGAGCCGATGATATATGTCTCCCTAACAAGACAACCCTTTGGTCTCATTGGTAAGAGTGTGTGTAGTTTTTGCCGATGGAGTCTCCGTCAGTGTGACTTTTGTCCTCGGCATGACTTTGAAAATTTTCTCTGACTTCTTTACTCATGCTGATGGACTTACATTGGTGGAATGATAGGCTTTGTCCTACCGATTATGCTATCTTCTTACCTCTTGGGCCTTTTGATTGCTATGACCAATCCCATGTCTCACCAATATTGCAAAAAACATTCAAATGAAGGATCCTATGATATTGTTATCAGTATATATTAAACACTGATAGCATGAGAAGCAGCTCTACTATATTTTAGCTTGGTAGGGAGTGACAATGAAGCTGGATGATGAAATGATAATTTTCAATGAAGAGAAAAGATAAAATTTGAGGCAGAACTCAAGGGCACATAGATCAATTTATTTTTATTTTTTTCTCTATCAGGATTAGGGGAGTATTTGTATGCAGAAGACCATATTCTTGGGACTCTAGAATGGATCTTATCACATAAATCTCACTGATTTGTATTGATAACAGTATTGATGTGAAACAAAAAATTTTCGAGGACTAGAAAATAAGCATGCACAAGTTGGTGAAAATGTGAGAGTTTTCCAGTCCTAACATATACAATACCACTAAGGTTTGTGACTGCTAGATCCCTCAAGACCTGGTGCTTGCATTTGTCTAGTGGTAGTGTATCAGGAGACAGTGGTGTGTGATCATGATCACAATCTTGTGAATTTACTAAGAGCTAACTATAAGCCCTATATTTGTCCAAGGGCCTCCCGACGCTCCCCATCTATTTGATCTCTCTCCACTTGTAGCTTGGCTACCTCTGACTCTAGTCTCTCAAAATTTGCTCGGGTCTGAGATGACTATGCCTATGGGGAAGCATCAGCTCGGTGGGAGCACCTCCTCAGACTCTCATATGCTACCCACAATCTAACGTATTGCCTAAATAACTCTAGGTCCTAATCCACGATGGGTGGGGGCACATAGTCTGATTCTATGGCCTCCTCGTTGACTGAAGGAGGAACTATCTATGCAGCCACCTGATAATAGATATCATGAAGATCTCTCACAAATCCTACAAGATAGAAAACAAAAAAAATAATGAATATACATCATGATATATATATATTAAGGCATAAATCATGAGCATTAAGCATAACAGTAAATAAAATATAATCACCTATCTCTCTAGCAAGATGTGTGAACTTAGCCTCGTCATATGCAGGGGGCATGGAGGATGTGCTAGCCTCTCCATGAGGGCGGGTACTAGTGCCTACTATAGTTGTTGCTCATGATATAGTCATACGAATGGGAGAGGGCTCCCCCTACTCATGACCTACTAGATCCTCATTTTCTACCTCACCACTCTCACTCATGGGCTACTCCTCCTCCCCATCCTCCTCCTCATCTCCTCCCTCCTGGACATCATATTCAAGATCTGTAATCTCATCATAATCCTCATCTATGACATATATAAATATATTTGTAGCCCTATAGTGTGTCTCCTCAGCCCTATCCTCTACCGCATCTCCCTCATCTAGGAGTGGTCTTGCATCACCTATCGACTTGTCCATCAGATAGATGGGGGTTGGTCATGATACTTTCCACCACTCCTCATACTCATTTGTGGCACCGGCATCATCAACATTGAAGACCGAA
The DNA here is from genome assembly GCA_007115665.2 of Sequoiadendron giganteum. NCBI lineage: Eukaryota > Viridiplantae > Streptophyta > Pinopsida > Cupressales > Cupressaceae > Sequoiadendron > Sequoiadendron giganteum. The sequence continues at coordinate 612,782,284 of CM021100.1, read as the reverse complement.
GGAATACCATAATCTAAATACGGGTCACTGTAAACAACATCCTCCAAAGTGAACCATCTAGAATTGCCAAGACTTTGGGCACTCTGCACTGATCTCCTAATGAAAGTTCATTCCCTGGTGCTATCTGAGCCTAACCAAACTGTCTCATGACACGATCATAGTAGAAAGGGCATACTATATAATCATGTTTTCCAATCAAAAACCTATCCAACTATAATCTCCTCATCTACCAAGTGTGATATGGCCACTTAAGCACAAGTCAATAAGGTCTCCAAAGGATCTCATCCTCCTCCATTTAGTCAAATCAGACTCTCCAAAAGTTATAATCACCATACTACCAAAACCGTTGTAGAGGATAGCTGAAGGCTCAAGGATAGCCCAAGGTTGTTGGACATGGGAACTTGGTAGGTTTGATACACATGATATTCTCTAGGCATCAAAACTATAGAAGCATACAATGTACCATGATGTCCACCTGCCAAAAGATAAATCAACAAATATCATAGTACAAGTGCACTAAGATGTTGCACCCCCAAGCATATATTGTCCTATACTTTACCATCTCATGAATCATATGCACTAATCCTCCCTCCAGATGTGCTCCCCAACCATTAGGGATGAGTACTAGTGCTACTATAATTTTCATAATCCTCACCACTAATGGATCCCATGAGTATAGTAGCATCACTAAATCTATCCATGGTCTCACCCTCTCATCATGTATTGGTTCTCCAAGGTATAATTGCATATCGTATTCCATCTTGTGAAATGAACACTCCACTCGGAAATGTACTCACTCGCCCTGAATAGGAACTTAGAGTATACAATGTTCATCCTCTAGTGTGATGGTCATCTCATTGGTAGGTAGATGAAAGGTACATGTATTGGCATCTCATCGCTCTAGTAAGGCCATCAACATTAGATCGTGGTACCTCAATGGGGGCATGAGGTACGCTCACTATAGTCCTATTTTCTACAAAAGCTTTGTATCTTACACTAAAAGAGTGTGGGTTAAATCTCGAAGAAGACTAATTTTCTTGCCACCCAGACGCTAATGTGTATGGGTGGGAACCTAATAAAAAACCAAAAATATGTCTTATAAGCATTCTAAACTCTGAAATATCTACATCAAAAATCATAAATGTGTACTAATTTTTTTCTAATGTACTTTCCTAGAGTTCCTAGACACTTGAGAACCCTTTTGGGACACTTCACAAAGAAACAAGACACTTTGCGAAAAAGTGGGACACTTTGTGAACAAAAGGGACACTTTGTGAAAAAAGGGGACACTTTGCGAATTTTTTTCTAGGGCCCTAGATTAACCTATAAATGCATAAAAATCATAAAATAAATGTGTAATGACAAAGCTAAGGTAGAAAAATCAACTCACCTCATGATGGTGCTCGTCGTGGGCCACCTGGTCTCATAGGACATTCAGTCTCAGAGGCCTATAGAATCGTCGCCTCAACATTTTCACCTACTCTTCAATCAAGTTCAAGCTGAAAAAAGGTAAGTGACAAAATAGTTAGAATTTACTTCACTTTGTGCTCTCATATAAGTTAAAATTAGGTTTTTTACTATATTAGTGTTAAAAAGTGCATTCCATTCAAATCAACATAACGGGTGCTAGAGAGCTTTATTTTCAACCCCGTTTGTTAAATTTGAATCATGATTCCACTCCTGAAATCATCAAACATCTATCATTATATGATATGGTACTTGGAAATACCTTGTGATATGACTTACCCTATTCAACGTGGCTAGATTGCTACATTGATTCCACCTTTTTTAAGCAAGCGAAATCAAGGTGGGGCATACATCTACCCTCAAATGTGATTTCTAGAAAGAAGTTAGATAAGAGGAATTTGGACATCTAATGAATTCATGTTGTAGGACGTGGTTCCTAACATTGTGGTTTTGTAGTTAACTACACTAGGGGCTTCATTCTCCCACATATATGTATCCTTTTATGAAATAGAGGTTATTATTGGAGTCCTTTAGCTTGCATATGCACATAAAGTCATATGGGTGCTATTGTGGGGGCTAAATGTAGTGTAAAAAATTGTACACTCTTGAAAGCGAGGCAATTTCACACTTAATTTGAGCCTATTTTGGCACCGGTCTGCATTAATTACCCTTTAAAATAATCATTTATAGGCCCTTAAGACCCATTATTTTGAATCTCAAGGGTTATTTCACCTAAGAATCCTATAAAATCACTTAAAATACCAAAAAACCCAAAAACCCACCTCAAAAAGTTAAGGTGGGACTCATTCACCACCTTGGGTAAATGAGTCCCCTTAGGTGGGACCCATTCACCAAGGGTGGTGAATGAGTCTCATTTGGGGTCGTTTTCAGTTTTGAGTAGGAAATTCACCATTTCAATTCAAATTTTTGGTGGATGTTGTTCTATGTCATTTTTTATCATCTACCTAATTTATGCAAGCATTCTCAAGAGAAATTTTCAAGATCTAGGAATTTAAGAGTCTTCACAAGAGCGTTCAAGAGCAAGTAACCAGAAAATTTTCAAGATTTGAGAATTATAAATCTACACTCAACCTAAGGAAGGTACACGCATCATTAGAGCTCATCTAGAGAGATTAGAGATCTCCTCAAGTGAGTTATTCATCTTCATATTTCCATTCTTGCACCATATTCTTACACATTAGAATAGGATTGCATCATGTTTTCGATTTCTTAGTCTTAGACATACTTAAGACTAGGGTTTTCATGCACATTTCATCATTTCTATTAGGGTTTAATTACCAAATTAGGGGTTTGACCAAGGCAAATCCCTCATTAGAAAATTAAGTTTATATTTTATTTTGTAGGTATTTTCGTAGATTCGGATCCAAAATTCAAGTTGGAAGGGAAGGGAATTTGTTGAAGTGTAGATCACAACTTTCAATTCCTGAAAAAGTAGAACTAGACTAATTCACCAAGAGTTGTGAATGTGTCCCACTGTAGTTGTTTGCAAGATTTATTTGCAAATTCAGATACCCTTTTTCCTGAAATAGACTCCCGTGCAGAAACCCGGATCTGGGACCAATTCACCCAGATTGGTGAATGAGTCCTAGTTGGTCAAAAAGTCAAAAAATCTAGTGTTTCAGAGCTGCAATCAATTACCTCCAAATTCCTAGGTGCACATTATTCATCTTTCTGCTTTTTTGTTTTGTTTGTTTGCATTTCTAAACCTTTTCATAGGTTATTGCATTGAACTAGGGTTTTGTCTTACATCTTGCATTTCATTATCTTTTCCAAGTTTAAACTTGGTGGTGAACCCCTCATTAGATCATACTCAACTCTTAGGATAACCCTCTTGCAAGATCTATTTCTTCTTTGCAAAGAGATCTCAAGGGTTTGTTCTTGAGTGAAAGTTAGTGAAAGTTTCCCCTTTTGGTCCTAAACCCTAAAGGATATAAAGGGCCCCAATTTTCAACCTTTCAACACCTTACCCCATGCAGTTACAAACCTTTTCTAACATCTTCCACAATGTACCTATTGTATTTTCTCTAAAACATCATGTACTCCTGCTTGAATGGTATACTATCATCAGAATTGAAAGACCAATTTCTTGCGTATAAGACCTCTTCCTTGATGATTTTGACATTTTCATTCTTTTTCAACTACATGAATTTAGCCTTTGAAATCTTGATCATCACTATCATTTGCATTACAATAGAGAAGAAAATGATTCTTCCAGAAGACTTAGTAAGTGCTCTCTTTTTCCCTTGATATTTTTCAAATTTCTTGCTTTCCAAATAAACCATAATATTTCACTAGTTAGTAACAACCAAAATAGATTGTCAAATTTTTCAACATCCACAATTTTCCCAAATAAAATTCCATTTTTTTAATAGAATTTAAATTCCCCCAACCAATTAAATCTGCAAAAAAAATTAACTATATTTCTTATGCAAAAAAACAATTAAAGAAAATATGAGCAATAGTTTTAGGCTTTTTGCATATTTCACAAGTTTCTATATTATTAAAAGGTAATTTTTGAAGTAGCAACATCCATTTAAAGCATGCCTTTTTTGGTTCTATTGAACTATTCCAATTACATTTAGCAATACAAATTTATCAACAAATATTTATTAAAAAAATATTATAGATTTTAACCTTTGAAAATATATATTTAAAAAATTAATGAACTATTTAAAAATAATATTTTAAAAATTTTAAATATAAAAAATTAGATGCAAATAAATTATTTTTTTAGTGTTAAAATTAGAATCACCAAAATAATGAATGGTGGTTCTTGTAAAAGTAAAAATAAGTTACATACAAAAGTACAAAAAAAAAAGTACTACCATAAATAATAAATTTAAATAAATAAAATAACTCCAAATTGATATTTCTTCCCATTTTTAGATAGGTGTATTTAATATATCTATACTAGTAAATTTTATTATGCTAAGAAGCATAATTACAATGTGATGGGTAGAGTGATATTTTTTTATTGGCAAAAAGAGTCCAATATAAAAATAATAAAATTACAAGTTAAATATATAGGTCACAAAAAAATTTATAAACCAAAATAGTTTTAATGAAGTTATTACATACTTTAATAAATAATAGTATTAAATACTATATATTTCTATCAAATTTTACAATGTATTTGTCTACACTTCTCTGTATTAGAAATTAGGAGATCTAGGATATAAAAAGACAAGCACAATGAACAACATGAAACTAATATATTTAGTTGACCCAAATGATAATGAGTAAAAATTCATCCATATATAAGAAAGGATGAGCTAATCCACCTATGAGGTGGATTGACAAGTTTCCCTAGGTGTGGCATAAATGGGTAGACAAGTGTCCTATAGGTGGCAACCTTAGGGACACTTGGAGTGTGCAAACCAACAACCTCTATGACCAGGTCATCAACCTTGTGTGCCAAGTGTTGAGTGACATTTGAAGTGAGATGAAAAGTCTTCCAACCTCAAAAAGTATGTGCATCAGATTTACCAAATAACTTGGTAACCTCAAGAGGCTTAAAGGTTGCACATTCAGTTAGAAAAGACGTTGCCTAACCTCATCAACCTAAGTAAACTTGTGTGTAGTCAATAGATTAATTATTCACACTAACACCTCCTTAAGTGATACTTCCAAAGATCACAAAAGTGCAAATGGATATCAATGGTTCTTGGCTAGAGGTCATGTTAGGTACCCATGTACAATGCATTCTCTCACAAAAGGAAGAAAGGGAGAAAACCCAATGGGAACAAAAATCCTCTCCAGAAAGAGAAAGACAAGGATTTAAGACCTTTCAAAAATATGTCCATTGATGATAGGAACATGATGATGAATAACTCTTGAAGCATGTACAAAAGCTATAAAATCTACCAATGATGAACTGGTGTCTATTGGAATCAACAGTTCTCCAAGAAATATGGATCAAAATTAAAGATATAAAACATTACATGAGTTCAAACATATGAACACTACTCAACTAGTGTACAAAAAGTTGATCAAACTAGATGAAGTCAATAATATAGAGAGTATTGTGATGAGGACTACTATAATCTCAAACTATATTCCATTGAAACAATCTCCCATATGAGAGATCAAAATAGAAGTTTCATGAGGCCTCCCAAAAAGAAGATTACCCCATTGCTTCATTTAAAGTAGTAGCATAACACATCATTATCCCCCCTTAATGGTAAGAGAACATAAGTAGAATAATTGAGATCGAGAGTGTATAAGGAATGTAGAGATGTATAAGAAATTGAGAAAGGGTGTGCTTTAAGGCACACTCACATGAGGTGAGAATCTTAAGAATCCATGTTGTGATGGGAAAACCCTCCATTAGACTTTATAATTTAGTGTAAGTATAAGAACTTCTCAAATTCCCTCCATGTGGAACACATTCAATTTAGTGGCACTTTATATGAGTGAATTTACAAGATTATTTATTATTTGAGTTCTACAAATAGTATTATTATGAAGTAGATTAAAAAGACATCGATGAAGTTATGTCTTGCAAACCTCAATAAAATATAAAAACATAAAATTATAACCCACATTATGATGACACCCCCTGCCTTTTGCCAAATTCATTGTAAAAGAGAAAATTGACTCCTCTTTTATAAATTTTTAACTAATACATAAAAATAACTCCCCCTTATAAGACCCCCCTACTACAAAAAAAAAAAAACCCCTTATAATACTTTGTCAGCTAAATTCTAGGCTTATCTATGAAAAGCATAAATGTTAAAGTTCACTTGTAACAAATAACATTAAATGATAGAACATAAAAAAAGCCAAAATGAAGGCTTATCTATGACAAGCATAAATGTTAAAGTTCACTTGTAACAAATAACATTAAATGATAGAAAATAAAAAAATCCAAAATGAATTGAAAGAAGCATATGGTGCTATGCATCGAGAGATGATCTGGAGATTGATGAAGATAGATAATGTTTGAATGTAACCCATCTAAAGAAGATGGCAAGAAATCCACCTACTTTGAAGGGATCCTTATAGTCGTTTCCTTCTCATCTAAAATCACCTTCAAGTCCTCCAAAATAACATTTTTGTTCTGTTGCACTATCAAAGCTTACACAATAGACATACTCCTACCAAAAACATTACGCCTCCTCAAAAAAATTGAGCATGCTAGAGTCAGTTGCTACGCAGGAGTTTGGTGTGCTGGGAAGTCACTAACAGACTAGAGATAAGTCAAAAAAAGAGAATTATTTCAAATTTGATAGGAGAGTAGATGACAGATTGATCGAGTCAAAAGCCATGTAGAGGGAAAAAGGAGTCATGGGGATTGTGAAATTTCTATTGTAGTTACTGATTATCAATCTCCTATCTATAAATATTATTTGACAGCGAAAAATTAATTCATAGCAAATACTAAAAAATAACACAACTGCAACTTCACAAATAAAACTATAGGAATAGAAAAGAAAACATGCAAAATAATACACACAATATTTTTGGACAAATTGTCCCTGGAAAATCCCCGAAGGGAAAACCAGTACTGCAGATGGGGAATTTTATTAATCTTAAGCAAATCAAGAGATACATAAACTGCTTGCCTCTTATTGGTAGAGCTCCGATAATATTATTCTCCATAAATTATTCCCTTGATTTCTCCTGCTGAAATTCCACCACTGATGCCTCCAACGCTATCATTGTGCCCTTTCTATCACTACAAGACTATTTTCTCTCACTAAAAATTTATTTTCTATCACTACAAATCTTTCTCAAGTGTGTGTAATCCAAATGCCCATTGATCCCCTTTTAAACTATACTCATTGAAAAACCAATGGCCATGATTTAATCTCAATCAATGGCTAAGATTAATTAGACTCTAAAAAACCCTAACTAACTGGTTTCTAGAAGTCTCTAAAGGAATCAATTAATTTATTATTTAATTATCTCTAACTAACTCCTTTCTAGAAGTTTCGAGAATTAAATAATAATTCTTGGGAATGGAGAAAAAACCTGTTTGAGCTACAATAAATTAACACTCCCTCTTAGCGAGGAAGATGTTCTACATAACACCCAATGTATCTCTAAAGAAGATGAATTTCTCCTTCCCCAATGCCTTTGTCAAAATGTCTACTACCTGCTGATCTGTAGGTCTATATTGTAGCTAAATAATCCCTACTATACACAATCCCTGATAAAGTGATACCTGATGTCTATATGCTTAGACCTATCATGAAACATCGGATTCTCAGACAACCTGATGCAACTCTGATTTTCACAATGTGTCACTGTAGTCTCAACCCTCTAACCAAACAAGGCTACCGGCAACTTCTGCAGCCATATCGCCTCACACGTCTCCATGCTAGCTGCTATGTATTTAGCCTCTGTAGAACTCAGAGCTACTGACTTCTACTTCCTATTGTACCAAGAGACAACTCCTAATCCCAAGCTAAAGTAGCACCCTGAAGTTCTTTTCTTGTTGATCATACTGCCTACCCAATCTACATCAGTATAGCCTATCAGCCTGATACCATCACCTCGAGCATATATGATCCCATACTCAATTGTACTATGCAAATACCGTAACACATACTTTGTCGCTGTCCAATGCACTGTCTTTGGCTCAACCATGAACTGACTAAGAGAGTTTACTGCAAAGGATATGTTTGGCCTAGTGTTGACCAAATACATGAGACCCAATCAACTCCCTGTATAAGGTGGCCCGATCTACATCCTTCTCCCTGGATGTGTCTACCTTCTTCCAATTCATGATCATAGGAGTAGGAATGGCTATGTAATCCTCCATCTCAAAACTCCTCAAGATTTTGATGTAGTATTTCCCTTGTCCAAGGAAAATATCTCCATCTATTTGTCATACCTCCATGCCTAGAAAGTAGTGCATAAACCCCAAATCCTTCATCTTGAACTCTGCTGGAAGGTCCTACTTGCACTCCTCTATGAGCCTCAATGAACCTATTAAAAAAAATTCATCTACATATAGAACAAGAATGAGAACCTCACCCCCAACCACCAAGTAGTAGAGGTTAGCATCTACCTCACTCTTCACAAATCCCATTCCCTGCAAGTATCTATCAATGCACTCATACCACACCCTGGGAGTCTGCTTGAGTCCATACAAAGCTCTCTTCAATTTACACACATGGGTTTCACTATTGTGTGCTAAAAAGCCCTCTGGTTGTTCTATGTATACCTCCTCTTTCAATTCACCATTAAGAAACGTCATCTTGACATCCATTTGATGGATTTGCCATCCCATCTATGTTGCAAGAGAGATCACATATCGTATAGAAGTATACCTGGCCACTGGACCGAATGTCTCCTTATAGTCTATTCCCTCCTTCTGAGAGAAACCCTTGGCCACAAACCTTGCCTTGTATTTCTCGATGCTACCATCTACACCATGCTTGATCTTATAGATCTAGCGTGATCCAACCACTACCCTATCTGTCGATCTAGGCACAACCTCCCACACATTGTTATGCACTATTGAGGTATATTCCTCAACCATCACATCTTGCCACACTTGCTATTGTGCGGCCTCCTGATAGCTGGAAGGCTCACTATCTACCAACTGACTAACTAATTCCATATAGTCATTATACTTGGCTGGTTGTCTTCGTTTTCTATTACTCGTCCTAGGAGCTCCCAAAAACTCTTGAGTATCCCTTTGTTTCTATTGGTTACTACTACCAACTATAAAGGATGAAGTATCAATCTCAATATGTTCGTGATGCAACTATTGGATCTGCTACATCTTTTTCTCCATACTCTGCAAACTCTCAGCCCCTGGGCCTGTGCTTTTACTAGTCACTATACTCGAACTTCATTGTCCTTGATCTAATTGCTTAACCCTTGGAGGTTTTGCTAGTTGCTCACTCTGATCATTTGTTGGAAAATCTCTAGACCTCCTATATGCCTTGTCCTTCATGAACTTGACATCATGCCTAACTATAATTCTCCTGGCCCCTGGAATAAATATCTGATATGCCTTTCAGGTTTCACTATACCCCACAAAGTACCCTCTCTCTACAGTTTGATCTAACTTGGAGCATGTAGCCCCTGGAGTGTGACAATATGCCAAACTCCCAAATATCCTAAAGTGGCTGACATCTGGCTTCTTCCCTGAGAATGCCTCCTCTAGGATCAGCTTGCCCAATACCTTATGTGTAACCCTGTTCTATATGTATATTATTGTACTACATGCCTCTGCCCATAAGTAGCATGGCATATCCTAATCATATAGCATAGCCCTTGTTGCCTCTGATATAGACCAATTCTTCCTCTTAGCAACCCCATTCTGCTATGGGTTGTAAGGAACAGTCCATTCTCTCTTGATTCCTTCTCTGGTACATAACTCTTAGAACTCTTTCCCTTTGTACTCGCCTCCATTTTCTGACCGAAGAACCTTTATCTTCCTGACAATTCAAATTCTCCACAAAAGTTTTAAACTCTTGGAAATGATTGAAAACCTCATCCTTGGTCTTCAAGAAGTATATCCAGGTCTTCCTAGAAAAATCATCAATAAAAGTAACAAAGTACTCGTATCCTCTGAGAGACTTCATCGAAATTGGTCCACATATATCTGAATGTACTAGATCAAGAACACCCTTAGATCTAGTGTCACTCCTTGGAAAAAATGCTTTGACAAAATTTTCCAACACGCATCCCTTACATACATCATCATGCTCTTTGCTCACCTCTAGAACACCTGTCATTGTCTTACGAAGCAATTTAAGTGCTCCATGATGTATATGACCCATCCTCCTATGCCATAGCTCTCTTTGATCTCTAGAATTATCACTGCTCATCAGTGGGGTTATGAGTATCAAACTGCAACCTGTAAATTCGGTCGCTCCTAACTCCAATAGCTATGGGTGATTTCCAATCCTTATTCTTGATTAACACATTTTCTCCTCTAAAGAGTACATTGTAGCCTTTATCCTAAAGGATATATATGGAAATCAGATTCATACGCAAGCCTAACACATGCAACACATCACGAATGGGAATCGTCTTGCCATTCTCCCTCTGGAATAGAACAGTCCCTTTCCCAACTAGATCTAGTTTGTACATGTTCCCCATAGAAATCTAGATTCTGATGTCCTCCTCCATATAACTAGAGAAGTATTCTCTAACTCGTGTCATATGAAATGACACCCCACTATCTATATACCAAACACCCTGTGAGGTTGAGCTAACCATACAAACTAGGAGAGAAAATTCATCCTCCATTCTACTAGAGAGCTCATCTACACTTGTTGAAGCTTCTATCTGCTTCTTCCCTTTCTTCTTCCTTTGCGGGCAATCACTGAAATAGTGACCAAACTCATGACAGCCATAGCACTTGACTTTAGACAAGTCCTTTTTCTTCTCACCTTTAGGATTTGATCCTTTTCTAAACCCCTTATTTGCTTTCCCTTTTCCATCTAGGGAAACATTTTCCTATTCTGCCTCACTTTTTTTACTCTTACTACTCATACCACTGACAAGACTTAGTCTAAGCTCCTCCTGAGTGAAGTGACTCCATAGTCGATCCCAACTCGATAAGGTGTCTCATCCATTAATAACTTGAACAAAGACATCTTGTTGCTTAGTAAACCCATTTAGAGTTATTTGTACTAGCTCATCATCATCTTGTTTATCTCCAACAACTGCCAACTCATCCTTGACAAGTCTAAGTCTGGTGAGATAACTTGTAACGTCTTCTCTCTTATTCATTTGGGTATTCCTCAACTTTTCTCTTAGAATCAGCTTCTTGTTAGTGGTAGCATTATGGTACAGATTCAAAATGGCATCCCACATCTTTTTCGTTGTATCTAACTTTGTAAAATGTAGAACAATATGATCCTTAACACCGTCAAGAATCAGTCTCCTCACCTTGGCATCTTCCTTCTTATATTCTAAGAGTTGTGTTGGATTTGTAGGTATAGCTACAACACTGGTCACATATTCCTTGATACCATTCTCTTCCAACAATAAATAAATTTTGGCTTTCTAGACACCAAAATTTGAGGCTCCATCCAATCTGTCATAATCTCTTAAACCTGTTGAGGCCATATCAAACAAATATAATAATAAAAAAAGAAAAAATACTTAAGAGATAGAACTGGGTTTTATAAACCCTCAATTTTCCTTCCTATGCCTATGTTGAGCTCTTTCTACCCTCAGATCTGCTCTGATAACATGTGAAAATTCTATTGCAGTTACTAATTATTAATCTCCTATCTATAAAGATTATTTGACTCCCAAAAATTAATTCACAACAAATACTGAAAAATAACACAACTGCAACTTCAAAAATAAAACCACAGGAATAGAGAATAAAACATGCAAAATAATAAACACAATATTTTTGGACAAAATGTCCCTGGAAAAACCCCGGAGGGAAAACCAGTACTGCAGATGAGGAATTTTATTAATCTTCAGCAAATTAAGAGATACATAAACTACTTGCCTCTTACTAGCAGAGCTCTGGCAATATTCTTCTTTGAAAATTCTCCTGCTGAAATTCCACTGTTGCTGCCTCCAACGCTATCATTGTGCCCTTGCTATCACTCCAAGACTATTTTCTCTCACTGCAAATCTTTCTCAAGTGTGTGTACTCCAAATGTCCATTGATCCCCTTTTAAACTATACTCATTGAAAAGCCAATGGCCATAATTTAATCTCAATCAATGACTAAGATTATTTAAACTCTAACAAACCCTAACTAACTAGTTTCTAGAAGTCTCTAAAAGAATCAATTAATTTATTAATTAATTATTTCTAACTAACTCCTTTCTAAATATTTCAAGAATTAAATAATAATTCTTGGGAATAGAAAAAATAGTTGTTTGAGCTACAATAAATTAACAAGGAATTGTTAATTAATTGATTCTAACTAACTCCTTTCTAAATATTTCAAGAATTAAATAATAATTCCTGGGAATAGAAAAAATAATTGTTTGAACTACAATAAATTAACAAGGATTGTAGACACCAATAAACCACATATGGTTGTATTAATGCTTGGAGATGAGGTCCACAATGGGAGGTAATATCTACTTAAACAAAGTAGAAGGGTGAGTAAGAATTGAATTACTACTCTATAAGTAATTATTGCAAATTTTGGCTGCCACAAGTGACGGTAAACTCGAGATAAATGGCGGCTTATATTGAGACTCCTCACCCTTGAATGTACAATAAAATAACACCTCTCAAAAAAGATGCCTATCACACGGTTTGATCAGTCTTTTGAGCAGACACGATGGGGCTGCATACACAAGGTCACAAGCTACTTTCTCCATCTAATTTGTGCACCAACAAACCAATGAATGAGCACCAACCTTTACCAACTTCCCCCTTGCGCCCCCAAATCTTCATTGACTCATAGAGTAGAAAATTCAATGCCAGATCAGAGAGAAAATCTAAAATCAACGCAGAGGGAGAGATTTACACGTCAGGGCAGATTAAATACAGGTCTTCGGAATTTCAAACACATTTCCAAAAATGGCATATGGTCGAATGGTCGGTCGTTGCTTGCTTTGGTGCCTTGTTGCCTGCCTTTGTGTGTTGTCTTCTCAACTTTTCCTTCACTCCTTGAACAAACAAAACTAAAGAGACCGTGAACCAGGTCGATTGATGGAGAGCGTATGAGATTGTTTGCACCAAATGCTTGATTGAAATAGAAAGAGTACTCTTTCTTTGCTAACTCAAAATGTCTCCATCCAATGGTTGAATACCATCTGCTACACGAGCTGTTGGGGAATGTTGAATACCACACCTAACAGCAAAACACCATGAATACTCAATAGCACAACACACTCGTGCCTTTCACCTTGCTTTCGGCCACAAATTACACCTCCTAGGCTCCCCTCTGTGGGTCAAATCTGTAAATAGCCTGAGGAATTCATGAGAGTAGAGGGCACAATTCTGCTCGGATTTGGGGCCAGCCACAGTGCTGCTCATATTTTGGGCTTCAAACAACAAAAACCCCTTGCTGCGTCGAAGATGAAAATGCCCTTCTGTTGTGGTAATGTGTAGGTCAACTTTAAATGATTCCTTAGTAATTAGGAACACCTAACCATCTTCCTACAATAGTTAACACATAGCAATGAACAAGCATAATATAATAATGTTCATCTTTGGCTTGAAAATACCTCCCCCTAGGCTCTGATATCATATGAGGAGATCATGGAGACGAGAGAAAAGCACAATGAACACAATGCAATATTGTATTTAGTTGATTCAAATGATAAGTACAAATCTTTGAATATATAGGAAAGGATGAGGCTATCCACGTATGAGGTGGATTGACAAGTACCCCAGGGTGTGGCACAAATGGATAGACAAGTGTCCTATAGGTGGCAACCTTAGGAACACTTAGAGTGTGCAAAATAGCTACCTCTATGACCAACTCATCAATCTTTTGTGCCAACTGTTGAGTGACATTTGAGGTGAGATGTAGTGATTATTTTAGTGGCTAATATTCGCCAATTGGCTAATAGTTTCAGCTATAACATGACTTGAATTATCACATTTTTACAAAGTATTATTATAGTCTTATTTAAATCATCAAATAATTTATTTTATTAAAAAAAAGGGTCAAAAAATCATCACAATATTTGATACATGATTAGATGAGATTCACCTAAATTTTATAAATTATTGTAGAAATATATATTTATTTTCTAATAACATGCTATAAGTATTATTTGCTTTAGGACCATATTTCTAATCTTTAGTTTCTACAATTGATTTATGATACAATCTAATGGCCCTTGTTGTATTCCACAAGGTAAAATGTACCCATGATTTGTAATTCTCATGGGGCCCACAATTTTGGGTCTCATGAGCATTATAGATTGTGGGTATATTTTACCTCACAAAGTACAACAAGGGTTGTTAGATCAATGATCTAAAAGAAATTTTGAGTCCCATGAGAATTAAAGATCATGAGTATATTTTACCTTGTAGAATACAATGAGGGCCATTATATTATATTTTAAAACAATAGTGGAAAGTAAATTTTATAGTCAACCCCTTAAACCCATCAATAATTTTCACCCTTAAGCCCCTGCTTTTCCATGAGAATTATTTTTAGATTCGATTATTTCATCATCATAATTAATAAATTTTCCTATTATTTTTCAAGATTTGCCAAAATTTTCTACAAAATTTTAGTGATCTAAAAATAATCACGAGTAAAATTAATAATTTTTTCAAGAGGAATGAAAGATTCACCAATAAAAATTAATATTTTTCATAAAAAAATAAAATAAAAAAATAAAATATTTTCTAGGATTTTATATCTTTTTTTGAGGGGGGATTCTTAAAATTAACATTGGTGAGATAGAAATTCTTTCAACCTCAAAAGGTATGTGCATGAGGCTTACCAAACAACTTGGTAACCTCAAGAGGCTTAAAGGTTGAACATTTAGTTAGACAGGATGTTGTCTAACCTCATCAACTTAAGTACACTTAAGTATATAGCGAATAGATTAATTATTCACACTAACACTTTGGTATCCTTCCACACTATCTGACGATAAGGGCTTTGATGACAATGGGAGTTCTATTGGGATGACGGCCTTGCAAACAAGGCCAAGCTAGATGGTGATCCTTTCCCCATCTCCTCTCACATGTATCCTAGTCAAAATGCAAGTATTAGTTTTGTATATTCCCTCCAAAGTGTCGATAGGGTTTGCAAGCCTACCTTATGCTCCCCTACTCAGTGTCACTCCCACTTTGGTTTGTTCGAGGAAACTAGTTCATAGGGATCGGTGTCTCCCCCTCCCTCTACACCCATAGAACATAAAAGTAAAGGTTTTCATTTTAGACACAGTCACAAGCCATGTTTTTCTTTACATGGGCCTACTAGGGCTTCATAATTTTGGTTGAATGGTGGCTTTGACAAGCATAAAGAAGATAATTTTGTTCTTGCTATAAATAATAGAGATCATTCTCCATTATTTTTTCATCACTCTCGGAATGTGTTAGAGATTTGCATGGACGGTCTAGTTCATGATAGGGAGGAATTCCTCTTAGATCATGCCCTCAATTGTAGGTTTGTCAAAACATGGCCCAAGCTGTGTGATCCCCACACATTGACCAATACCCTTTACGAGGATGGATTGGAGGATGAGATCAATGTCTTCCCCTATGCTAGGGGGTTTTTCATCCTTGTATTTGAGTCTATTGAGGACAAGGAAAAGGGTCTAAATAATGGCTCATGGGTGTTTCAAGGTGATTTATTATGCATGAAAGCCTGGTATCCTTCCTTTGATCCCCGTATAGAAACTTTCAACTCTTATTTTCTTTGGGTTTGATTAACATACCTCCCAATACAATTTTGGGAGTTAGATTGTTTGCAGGCCAATTGGAAATGATTTGGGAAATTTTTTATGTGCTTCAGAAGAAATAATTAAATATGCAAGCACCACCTAGGCTTGCATTTACATGGAGATGGATCTTTACATAAGCCTCCTAGCAAAGATTTCATTAAAGGTGTGCAAGAGTTTCTAGAGGCAATAAGTAGAGTATGAAAATCTTTCCTTTTGATGTAGTAGGTGTTTCTCAACAATACATCACACACCACAATGTCCCAAATTAAAATTCCATGAGTATAGAAATCAAACCTCTCACAGCACCCACACATGGTGGATTCGTGGTAAACCTCTTATTTGATCTCTACATAGGCGGTGTCAATCTCTTTTATGGATCCTTCATTGTTCCATTCAAATGTCAATTCCACCTCTCTAGTAAATCTCCAATCTACGGGTTCCAAGGCTCCTTCTTGGGATTCTAACAACATTGCCCCCTCAGAGATAACAAATATTTTTTTGGAGGGTGCGGATTCCATCCTCACAGCTCCTTCAATACCTTGTTTGGATGCCCTAATGCTTGTTGGGGCTAGTGCCAAGGATGATGTTTGTATTGCTTTAGGAAGGGCAAAAGACTTGAGGAAAATGTCCCCTTTAAATGGGGTGGATCAAAGCAGTTTGGACTCCTCCCAAGCTAAGCAGGGATGGACAAAGGTTAAGAGGAAAAAGTCTCCCTCATGCATGCACCATATGTTGCTCAAGGGTCCTCTGTGAAAAAGGGAAACAATGGACAAAGTGTAATTTCCTTTGTGTGAGGGTATTCTGAGAGCACAACAAAATAACCATGTTGTATTGTTGTGCAAATTGAATAGGGATATGCTGACAACACATTTATGTGTTGTTGTTTTGATTTTTATTTTTTGCACCCCTTTTGACAAGGGCATGTACTTAAAATTTTAGATCTTATTTTACTGGGTACGACTCTCTTATTCCTAACTTACGTAGAAAAAATATTAAATAACTATATAATTAAATATGTTGTAAAAAAACTATATGAAATTACATTTTATAGAAAAAAAAATGCATATTCTTAATTTTAATTATATAAGCATTAAATACAATATTAATTAAATAAAATAATAAATAAAAATTTAGATAATTTAAATATATTTTATATGTTTTATAAATAAAATAATAAGTTATACATAATATATAATATTTATCATATTTTTAAATTTTCAAAATAAAATATAAATAACAAGCAGATGTCTTAAATACCTTTATTTAAAAAATGCTAATCAAATAAATCTTTGAGATTATTTAAGATTAAAAATTATTCTAAAAAACTCAAAATTGATATAGAATCAGATTTCATAATAGCAAGTCAAAGGATGATTAATTGATATACATAAACTCAAAGTCAATTTTGAACACTAACATATACTTAAACATAAGACATCCTCTTCTTTATTTTACAACTTGTAAGATCTTTATACTAAAAAAAATAAAAATAAAATTGTATACATTTAAAAAACATTAAATATATTTAAAAAGTGTTGTAAACATTATATTTAACTCATTTTGAATATATTTCATTTCGAAGCGCCTTGGGGTCCTTTATCACGATGGCAGTTCACGTCGTGTGTGCAAACCGCATCTAATAAATGGCCGCTCTGGTGCTAGTGGTTGCGTGTAGTAGGAGGGTAGTCCATCAGAAAATTATTTTCCGGTCAAGGGAATATGAGGGAATGAACCTTGCATAGCTGAGAATGTTCTACACAAGCCGCCTAACGAGAAGAGATCTAGAAACACTTTTTATATTACTGCAACTCTTTATATACAAATCTTCATGTTAGAGAGAACGGGTATTCGCCTTGAAAGATTTCTGAATCTCTAGGCGTGTAAAGCTTGGTTTGTTTTGTGCTAATTTGTGTAAAAAGAGAAAAGATATCCATGGGACGGACACCTTGCAGTAGGAAAGTGGGACTTAAGAGAGGTCCATGGACACCTGAAGAAGATCTCCGTTTAACAAATTATATCCAGGCTCATGGCGAAGGCCGTTGGAGATCTCTTTCAAAGAAAGCAGGTTCTTTTTGTTGCTTTTTCTCAAATTAACAAGCATATTCTATCTTTGTAGAAATAGGGTTAGGGTCATGCTTGAATCTCTGAGTTACTTTTCCATTTTAGGGTTAGGAATTTGTTTGTATGTTTATTCCTCATAGATTCATTCATTTCAGGCCTACTTCGATCGGGAAAAAGCTGTAGATTGCGATGGATAAATTACCTACGACCTGACATCAAACGAGGACATATCTTACCTGAAGAAGAAGATTTAATTCTCAGGCTCCATCGACTTCTGGGAAACAGGTCAACTTTACTCCACTGAAAATATTCCTTTCTTCTTTCTTTCTCAAATGAAACAAGTTGCTATAAAATCAGATTGCAAGGAAAAGAGTGTGAAATCATTTCGTGTGTCAAATGGTTTCAGATGGTCTTTGATCGCGGGACGTATACCAGGAAGGACTGATAATGATATAAAAAACTACTGGAACGTTCATCTAAGCAAAAAGCTTATTAGCCAGGGCATAGATCCTCGCACACACAGGCCCCTCTCTGAATCTGAGGACATATGGTGGATCCCTCACGACAGCGATATGCAGCAAAACATTCTCCAAAACACTACAACACCAGAAAGTGCCGATCCAGAAATACATGACAAAGATTCAGATTCCATAATAGCAGGTCATAAGGAGGACCAGATTTGTTCATCAATGGCTACACCAGAAATCTCTTGTTTACAGAGTACACCCACCATTTCTCCTTTCGCCAGTGACGAAGATGCCTGTATTGAAATGAGAAATTCCAATTGTTGTGAGACTCCGAAACAATTAACATACAGCAGCTGGTTTCCTTATTCCCTTCCTGCAACTCCATTGGGAACAGCTTATGGAGTTGCTAGATACCCTTCGTTTCTGGAATCACTTATCAATGAAGAGTTTGAGTTACCAGAGCCTACTGTTGGATACAATTCTGTTTCACAGCTGTGCCCACATCAATCTGAACTTCCAAGCCCTAGCTATGAATTGTGGTCTACACTCCACTTTCTCAGCACGCATAACTATCCTTCTTGTTGACATAAGAATATCACTGCAATTTATTATGGATATGTTTCTTTATTTTGTGATGATGTATTCTTCACTTTAACTGATTGTATTGTGAAAATTAAAACTTCTGAGCGAAGTGTAGCCATAGTTTGGACACCCATGGTGCTCACTTAAAATGTATATAAGAACATCCTGTAGCTGTAGTTTGCGCACCTAAGGTGCTCTGTTTCACTCTTCCATAAAACTGGACGAAGTCCACATTTGTGTGCAGAAAATTCAATTGCCAGAAAGTTGATTATCATTATTTCTGTTTTGAGATCAGTGTTTGTACTAAGCGACTGGTTTATTTCTTCCTATGGTGTAGAAACATGTTTCATTTGTAAAAAGTGAAGGGCTTGATTTAGCTCGTAGATTTGAAACGCTACTTCTATACTTTAGCTAAACTGATTGCAAATTATGTTTGCATATCTGTGGTATATGATTGCATATCACTGCCTACTAATTTTATTTGTTTCTGGGAATTGTGCCTTCAGACCAAATGATAGATTGATGTCACAAATGGACTAGCTTGAAGTATTGAACAAAAAACTCCTTCCTGCTCTAGCCATTCCAGCTCCCCCAAGCCTCGATTCATCATCTATCAAGTAGATTACGGTGGTTGAGGTAATTGCAGACAGTCGCTGCACAGAAGATGCCCCAGAGAATATTTCAACACTTGAAGATGAACTTGTAGCCACTTTGGGAGTTGTCTATGAAGACATTGCTGATCAACGGATGTAACGAACAGGCTTAGTGGCTTTTTTTTATTAGTTTTAAGTTTTTAAATGTATTTTTTATGCTTTTTATTTGTCCTTCATTGCCGTATCTGCTGAAAGAAGTTTATATATTTATGCGTAATCCTTCAATATTTAGATGATAAATAAATAGAGCTGTTTATAACTGTTAAATTATTTCGTTTTTAGCTTTGCAATTATCCAGTCAACTATTCAGTTTTATTCCAGTATAGTGTGAGTGCTGTTTATTATTATTATTTTTTAATTCGTATCAGAGCAGATGGCAAGAATTTTATTGAGCAAGTTTGTAATTCTTTTCAGATCAATTATTAACATTGCAAATTACAGTATGTTACCATTCTAGCTTTGACAGAAAATTATGAATATTGGAGCATCAGACCTTGTTATTACATATTATCTCTAGGAATTAGTGGAAGTCAGATACATTTATGAGTCTACTTATGAATATTCTGAGATCTTTTCTTCTAAAACATGATCTCTATTGATGAAAGTAAAGATGTAACCACATTCAAAATGGTAGAGTTAGTAGATAATTTGTAGTCATATGAGTATATTCAGTACTCTATTGAAAGCCTAGTGCAAGCGTTCTATTGGGAAAAAAATTGCAATTCTTGTTTCGCAAACAAATAAATCTCAAGGATAGACTTATACAAGTAGAAAAAATGGTATAGAAAGATGAAGAGAAAATTATAGAGTAAGAGGTAGAATTTATGTGAACCATAATAGCATCTAGTGCCATATCGTGAACAATATGGGTACTATGAGTTTGAGTGTAGGAATACTTTTTTGACTTGCCAACTATATTAAGAGATATTTTGAAAAAACACACTTCACATTCTTCTTATGTAACATGGTAAATGAGCATCATGTAAAGATGTGTCATTTCTAGATAGTCATTACTAAATCATACAATAGGTAAATTTGAATTTTTTGTCTTAAGTTAAATGATTTTTTGAGAAGTCAAGTAAAATTTGATGATGATAAAGAAGTTGATGTAATATAAAAATTATTTGTTGTAAATATTAAGAAATAAGAAAGTATGTATATTCATGATATTTTGTATGTTTCAAAATTACAATTTAATCTTCTAAGTATTAGATAATTATAATAAAAAATTCTAAAGTTGTGCTTGAAAATATTTGGTTCAAAATATTTGATAAACTAGTTAAGTATCATTTTGTAGTTTAGGCTTCAATGATATAGAATACTTTATTTACTCATACTTTTTTTTATAAAATGCATGCCCTCAAAGCAACAATAGATAACTCATGATTGGAGAATAAATGTTATGGACATATAATTTTGTAAGGATCCATTTTCCTTTAGGAGAAAAATATGGTGAGAGGACTTCTAGCATCTTAAGCAAGAGAAGAAGTTTGTTTAGGGTGTGCACTTAGTAAGAAACATCAAGATATTTTCTTACTAAATAAATTATGGAGGAAAAAATCTCATCTTGAACTTTTGCATGCTAAAACTTGTGGTGATATGCAAGAGCAATGCTTGGATGAGTATCCTTTTTTCTTAACTTTTATTGATAATTTTCCCCGAATTTATTTTCTTAATTATAATTTGGAATCCTTTGAATACTTGAAGCATTTCAATTTCATGGCTAAAAAGTAGAGAGTATAATATATCAAAATACATAGAATAGTTATAGGAGAATAATTTACTTTGAAATATTTATTTGATTTAAATTGTAATGATCATGACATCAAGAGACAACTTATTGTAGCCTATACCCCAAACAAAATGGTTTTGTTGAAAGAAAAATGTACCATAATGAAAATTTCATGAAGCTTATTGTAGTCTAAGAACCTTTCTAATTTTTATTAGAAAGAAGTAGTGTTAACAATAGTATATGTCTTGAATTGTAGTTCCACAAAATCAATTTAACACATCACTTCAAAGGAATATTGGAGTTGTCATAAGCCTTCTATCACTCATTTTCATATCTTTGGTTGTCCAGCTTATATATATCTTCTTGTTCAAAAGTCGAAGAGGTCGAATGAAAAATCCCAACTTTGTATCATTGTGGAATATTTTGATGTAACTAAAAGGTACATATTTGGTAATTCTATCACAAAGAAATGGATTTTTACTCAAGATGTCATTTTTCCATTAAGGGGAATCATGGTAGTGGCACAAAAATGTATCACAAGATACAAAAGTAATTATAGAAATATAATATAGCAATGTTCCTCCTCTCCCCACAAGCTCAAGTAGAAGATTAAGCTCCAATATTAGCTCTAGTTCAAGTTCTCCTAGCTTAAGACCAAGCTTTTTTAGCAGCACAAATTTAAGTGATAACTCAAGTCCATCAAATCCAAGTTTTTTGAAGAAATTTAAGAAGATTAAGTGAAGTTTATCTAAGAAATAATATGAACCAAAGTGGTTAATTTTGTTTTTCTTAGTCAAATTTAAGTTAAACTTCTATGTATGAAGACGTAGTGAAAGAAAAAATATATCTTGATGCTATGAGTAAAGAGATGGAATTAGTTGAAAAGTGTAGATTATAAAATATAAACAATTGAGAGGTTATAAGTGGGTTTATAATATAAAATATTATGTTGATATTTTGTTAGCAAGTGAAAATTTAAAGATATTTAAATCTTATTTATTGAATTAGTTGGAATTTATAAATAATTATTAATTTTGGTGACTATTTGGAAGGAATAATCATAAAATATACAAAGGATGCTATGATTTTTTATATCAATTAAGTAATCATAATTGTAATGCTAGAGTAAATCCCCTTTAAAACTCCATTTTCTTATAGTAAAAGGACATTGTTTTTATTAGTACAAATTATTTTAGCTTTAGTCAAATGGTTAAAAGACAATGTAATTTTTTGTAGAGAGTAGTATGAGTGAACATAATTTCTTACATATGTTTCCATTCTTACTTCTAAATAATTTTATCTCTAGCTTACATTCATAAGTAAATAGTGGTTGTTTGTGGAGTCTCATCATGTTCTGTGTCAAATTTTGGTGACTTTGGTAGCCACATTTTCCCCTCAAATTAAATAACAGAGAAGTGCAAGGGGGTGGAGCCCCTCCTCTAGGATCCGAGAGGATTCCCACCCCCCTCTGCCCCCACCAAGGGCTCTAGGGTCCAAATAATTTTTTTCTATATTTTATAAAGGAATTTGTTAATAATGTTGGTTGAAAAATATTTTAAAGCTACCAAAAGCATGAGCTTTTTATTTTCTATGAATGTGGAAGTCCAAGAGTATGGGGTGTGAGAATGTGAAGTAGCATGTAGTAACATGAAAATATTATATCGTTTGAGTGTTTGTGTATGAACACAGAACAACAAAAGTGTTGTAGAGATTGAAGTCGTTTGGTGTATATGCATGCAATTATAGACATAGTTGCAAGTGATTGTAACACTATAGTTTATATTTTGTTGTCTATTAAAATAATAATGGATGGCTATTTTGTGAATGTAGTCCACATTGGGTGAACCACGTTAGAATTTCTGTCTATGTGTAATTAATTTTTATTTTTATATTTGCATTTATAATTATGTTATTTAATTGCCCCATCCTCCCAGTAAATTCCAACAAATAGTTTAGTGAAAGAGTTTGGGTGATCCCATAATAGTGGTTTACAATTTTTTGCCAAACTGGACACTGAAATTATTATTTTTAACTAAATCTTCACATTTGGGCACCTATAGCGGCTAAACCATGAGGAATTTGAAGATGATGAAAACTAGAGTCTCATCACATTTTGTTTGTAGATTCTAAAAATGTTTTTTTCAAATTTTTTGGAATAAGATTGCACTTCTTTTTCCATCTCCCACGAAAATTGGTTTTTTTCAAAAAACAACATTTTTAAAAAGTGACGCTCACCGTATACAACATAAATTTTGTTGTATGAAGGATAAAATTAGAATTTTTCTAAATTTAGATTTTTAACTATGATATCTAGCACTTTCATTTGGTCTCATAGTTTTTTATTGAATATTTTTTCCTTAATAGAGTTTCAAAGTCAAACCAATTGCAATTCAGACATAGGTGGACTGTATACAACATAACTTTTCCTATATGTATCGAAATTCAATTTTATTTTATCTAATGGATCAAGGACATCAATACCAAGCATGAACATATTTTTTAAAAATTATTTTGATAATTTTCTATTTTCCACATGTGCAAAACAGAGAGCTTGATTTTTGGTGAAAAACCTATGTTTAATAAAACTAAAAAAACACATACATAATAAAACCAAAACATATCAAAATTATATTTGTGGGATAGATAATTTTGAGGACTACCATAATCATTTGTAATAAATTTTAAATGAATTCATTTGATCCCCCAAAAGGTAAATCAAAAGTGATTTTTTATCAGCATTTTGATAGGTGTAAAGGAGACTCATTTATAGGTATGGTTTAAAACTAGTGAGGTTATATCCAAGGGGGTTTGATCTAAGGTGGTTTGATCAAACCCTCTTAAATTGGAATCCTTAAAATGTAACTTTTAAAGGATTAAATCATTATAGTTTCTAAAAATATGTGATTTCAACAAAAATCAGTTCCTCTCAGAAATTGTAAACCAGCTTTGTGGGATCACCCATTTCTATTGATGGTATTGAACCCTGAATCTTGATTATGTTTTAATTGAGTCTTGTGACTAGAATCTAGTACATATGAAAATTAAAGTATTGAGTTAGTTATGGATTAGGAAGCTATATTAGACATAAAATATATGGTGAACAACTTAGAATTGGCTTAGTTAATCTTCAAATTATGTTTACGGGGAGCCACCAAATTATTTCCCTCATCTTAAAACCTTGCATAAAAATCATATTATTATTAACTTTTTTACCTTATTTGTTAAATCCATGTAACCTTGCATATGAGTCATATTAACTCTACAAAATTGAAGAAAAAAACTAAAAACTCTACAAAATTTATAAAATGTGTTTTCATTATTAATTTTTTTTTATCATAGTATGAGAGGAAGAGAGTGTATCCTTCCCATGAAAGCATAAATTTGTGAATATGTATGAGAATTGGAACATAGATTTATCTATATAATCTGTAGCACCCCTTCGTTTTTCTCTTATGTTCAAAAAGTGTGTTTCTCTATTATGCTTATGTTTGTTGACTATACCTTGACTTTGATAGACTATGATACTTGGTTATTATTTGATCGCTAACTTTAGAGTGATGTGGATTTTATATTATGATGAGATGGTACATAATTCTGATGTTATTATTATGGCATGATTTTGATTGGCATAGTGTTATTTGAATTAATATTGTTATATGCTCTCGAGTAGATTATTGATGTTAGATTCATCATTTTTGTGACATTGTATTGGTGAAGGGGATGAAATTAAACCACTCACTTGTGAGCACCCAGTGATTCCCTGATTCTCTCTTTATGATGTGTTTTATTATTATATATATATGTGTGTGTGTGTGTGTGTTCGATATATGCTTGGTTTGCAGGTACAAGACATCAACTCCACCTGGCTTCACAGGTTTGAGCATGTCCATTACCCAATGGTATTGTTGATTGGGAGATAGTAGCTAGGTTTCCTGTGTCAAGCCACCACCCTGGTCATAGTGTGTCGTTGGTTTTAGTTGGAATTTATTTGTTATAATGTTGTTCAATTTTGCCTTGATTTTATTTATGTTGCAAAGTTTGTAAAAGAAAAATAAATGATTTAAATATTTTAGTTGATTATTTAATTAATCTGGTTTATTATGTTAGAATATTGTAATTTAATTAACTAATTAATTTAATCTAATTGGTAAAATAATTTAATCCTAGGATTAAATTTATTTTATTTATTAATTAAATTAGTTGAATTAAGTTTAAATTAGAAATGCCAAGTATTTTAGAAATTATTAAAAAAAAATAATTTCGAGAAATATCTTGAGGATTTGGTGCAATTTGATTTTAAAAGATTTTTTTTTTTCAACATGTGCTTGAAAATATTAATGATGGTTGTTGGGAAAAATATTTTCACGGAGAAATTAATGATTGTAACCATAAGAGGTGAGAAGATTCTTCACAAAAGAGGGGAGAGGATATTTGGTGGTGAAAGGTTGTTTAAAAATTAAGTTTGGTTATTGCATTTGGGTTGTTGAAATTTTGGGGAAAAATACAATCTCAAGAAAGTTCTTTGTGTTTTGGAATTTTGTTTGTTTTTGGAGGAAAATCTG
The DNA here is from genome assembly GCA_007115665.2 of Sequoiadendron giganteum. Lineage (NCBI taxonomy): Eukaryota > Viridiplantae > Streptophyta > Pinopsida > Cupressales > Cupressaceae > Sequoiadendron > Sequoiadendron giganteum. The sequence continues at coordinate 612,756,436 of CM021100.1, read as the reverse complement.
GCTGATTTGGAAAAAGCTTGGTTCTGTGGAAGAGGCTATACATCAATTCACATCCTCTCAAGCATTGGAATTTAGGTTCCTCTATTATTAGTTAATTTCATTTTGGAAAAAAATTCTTAGATTAAATTACTATCTGGAAAAAGATTGCCTATGCAAATTATGAAGCTTTAGAGTTTTGTTAAAATTGAAAATGTCACGTGTGAAATCTTTTGTAAAAATGAAATCTTCTCTAGAAATGAAATATTTTGTTGAATCTATTGCAAGTTTTAAATTTAGAACCCAGAAGGAAACATTAGAGATCTAGAAAATTCTATGTTGGGAAGAAATTAAACTCTCTGTAGAAATTCTTCTGTAGGATTAAACCTCTCAAGAAATTTGGGGTAAATGTTAATTGTGGAGAAATGATGCTCCAATTTACCATTGGATTTTTTTTCTGTAGATGATGATTGCTTCCTATTAAATTAGTCTGTTTGAAGAAAATTTAGAAAAAACCCCTGTGTTGAAAATCGCTTCTCTTTGTAAATTTGGGTATTTTCCTGTAGATGGCCATTTTTGAAAATAATTTTCCCAATCAGAGAAATCAATTTAAATTATATATATACTATGATTTATATATATATATTGTAAAATTGCCAAACAAAGATCTTTGTAGAAATATCAATAACGAAATGTATATATTGAAATCTCTGTTTAAACTTTCCATATAGCACTAAAATTTCAATCGTTGTTTTTTAATGAAATTGGAAATTTTATATAAATGAGTTTGTGTGGAGGAGTTGGGTTGATTCCACAATGCCCCCCATAGGGAGGCACTGTGGGGAGTCAATGCCTAGTGTTGCCTTCCCCATAGCGCGTCTCTTGTGGATGGGGGAGTTCGACTGTGGTAACACAACCACCCCTCCCTATATTAATTTGTGTTTTTTGCATTTGTTAAAATCAGCCCTCTTAATAAGTTTGTCCATCTCTATATTGTGAGTTTCAGTTTTTATTTTAATGTATATATGTTTAATAGAATATATTTTATGTTTATAAATATATAGTATATATATATAAACAAATATATATGTAAAAATATATATATTTATTTATATGTATATATATATATTTATATGTATATATATATATTTATATGTATATATATATATTTATATGTATATATATATATATATTTATTATATATACATATAAATATATATATATATATATATAAATATATATATCTATTTAAATATAGGTTTCTAATATAGTTTTATCTGGACGGTGTTTATCTGAAGAGTAGTTTTATTTGCAGAAGTCTTGATGAGGTATGTAATGATTAAGGGCCAATTTCATTGATTTCATGCTCATGTGTTTCCTATGCTTAACCGTCTCCATTATAATTTAAAGATGAACATTCCCTTTTGGATTTTTTCCTCTCTTGAACAATTTTTCAAAAACGTCCAGGGTAAAAGAAATAATTTACCTATTCACCAAGTTCTTATCTTTTTTCCTTTCCAATACACTCTATTACACTCCCCTACCACTATTAAAAAGAACACCTTGGTCATTCGTGACCCCACCAAACCCCCTGCAGACCCTAGTCCCTCCATTACCTTAGACAAAACCTCACCCACTACTCATCGTATTACCAGTGCCTGTGGTAAAACCCCTGCTAATGTGGAAACCCCTCCTAACCCCATTAAATGTGTTCCACAATCAAATCCTACTCATATTTCTACTTTTGGATCTAATAATTTGGATAACTCGGACAACGAGTCATGAAATCCCACCCTTTCCAATTCTCCAATGCACTCCCCTATTCATGTGGAGGGTTTCGATGTCCCCAACACCCACCACCATTACCCCTAGCCTTTGAAATTCCCCTAATCTTTTAATCAATTTTGAGGGAACCCATGTTGAACCTAGGGTGGGTTTTGGAAATCATGCCTTTAGCAACCCCTTCATAATAAAATCAATGAATTCTTAGAGAAGGTTAATGTCCAGAATGACATCCTCAAGAGTCTCCTAGGTCAACTTGTTACTACCATAAAGAGAATCCAAATTTTGGAAAACAAGTTATTGTAGTAGCAAGTCTCGTGGTTAGGGGAGGTGGAGGATAGTAGCCATTGGGATATGATAGCCTCCTTGGCTAATTCGTTTGAGTGTTGGGTCAATTGGGATAAGGAGCTAGAAGAGTTGAGAGATCTCATGGGCATACAGGAGGATAAAATGACTTTACAAATGGAGATTGATGTTATTCATAGGAACTAGAAAAAACCACGTAATGTCTCTAGGTTATTACTAATTATAGCAAGGATATCGTGAAGAACACCACTCTCACCATCAAAATATTTCAAGAAGAGATAAGGAAAATACATGGAAAATGGGTGGTTGAGGAGTTTTGTGATGATATTCACATGCAAAAGAAAGGTAAGGTGGTGGATAACTAAGCTCTGGATGCTATGGTGGATACTCAGGATATTCAGAAAGGCCCCCTATATTTCAAGGAGAAGCTCCACTTCCTGGCTCAAGAGTGGAAGGCTATTAGTGGTCTCAAGTTGTTGGGAGACCTATAGGTTTGTTTTGGTCCTATGTTGGTCTTTGGTCTATGTGTTGTCCCTATTTCTTTTTGTTGGTCAAATTGTTTAAGTTTAAGTTTTTATTTTAGTTTGTTGGGTGTTTCACTTCTCATGAGCTCATTGTTGGCCTTGATAGTTGTTTTGTAATGGGTACTATCCATTCCATTCTTAATCTAATCAAAACAAAAACTAATAAATAAATAAGAGTTTAATTTGTGCTAATTTGAATATAAAAATCATTATTATGAATGAATTTTTGTTTTGAATGTTTGTTAAATGTCTTTATAATTAAGAATAATTTAATTTAAAAAGTAGATATAGGTGAAAAATATATTGAGTTAGGGAATATCTCAAAATAATTTTACTAATAAAATATTGTAAAATAATGAAAATTAACTTTTCATATAAACCCTCTTAAAAATGTGTATATAATTTTTCTCATAAAAATTCAATGAATATTATTTTTTGTATGTGAAAATAAAGGAGTTAATATTGAAATGCTAGCTATAATAAGTATTTCATTTTTCATATAATAATTATATCTAGTGACTAAAATGGTAATAAGCAATTGATTGTAATGGTGGGAGTTTTTCTCTTAACATAAATTTGGCAATCATTTATATGTCAAAAAATTAATATTTAATATAGAACATAATATTATGAATGCCACTATGGCTCTTGAGCATAATATCCTTGACTGATATAAGGATGAAGATTTACCTGTGTACTTAATATTTTTTTTATCATGGTTTTTTATTTGTCCAATCGTTAGAAGATAGTGCTCTATGGTTGGGTCTAGATTTTGAGAAAAAAAATCTCTCATTCTCAACCCATGGTTCCCAACTTTAAACCTTTCCTTTCAATCCTTTAATATTTTTCCCATTTCATTTCAGCCACCAATCTTCCAATTTAGTTTTGAGTAGAGTCTTGTTATGTGGCCATTGATAAAACTTTGTTGCATTTTTTGTTGATGTGTCTAACTACCTCAACCTTTTCTTACATGACCTTTTATCATATTTTGGCTAGCATAAACCTCTATAAGGACCTCCTATTAAATATCATTCTTCATATAGTCCTAGCCTTGAGACTCTAAGGTTTTTCCATTTTTATATCATCATTAATTCAAAATTGGGCACATATAGATTTAGATTATTCTCAATCCAACTGTAATAAGGTGAATGTGTCTTCTTGGTATATCATTCTTCAAGAGTGGGACTATACCTAGTTCTAGCCTTGGGACTCTAAGGTTTTTCCATTTTTATATCATCATTAATTCAAAATTGGGCACCATATCTTTAGATTATTCTCAATCCAACTGTAATAAGGTGAATGTGTATTCTTGGTAGAAGTACATCCTTCCTTGGAATCTCATATTCTATAGTGACTTTGATTTTGATTCTCTTCCTATCAAGACTCCTCGTATCCTAATCAATCCTATTATAATGGTAGTTGGACATGTGTCATTAGTGAATCCTAATTCTACTAAGATTGACCAATTTTATCCTATCTTTCTACCATTATTTGATCATGTATAAATAGTTTATATGACCTCTATCTTTGGTAGTAAATCAAAATTTTATCCTATTAATTTAACTTCTTTAAAGAAGGATGAGATCCTTTGCACTATAACACCACTAATAAGTGTGATTTGGTCTCTTGGAATAATTTTTAGAGGACTAAGAAAGGTCCTAATATTATTCAATGTTATCTATCTTAGATATGTAGGGAAAAGAATACTATATTAAGGCTTGGATTGTTGTTTCTTTCTTATAGTCTCATTATTTTTTATTTTATTTGTTAACTTTTTGGGGCCCTTTCAAAACCTCTATTCTATAAATAATATAAAAAATATATTAGTGACGTCATTGAATAATAAAAGTAGAATACAAATTAAAAAATTAACTCCTAAAAAATAATTATTAAGTGGATTCTGGAATAAAATATATTAAATTACTACATTTGTACTATTTTTCATTTAACTAATTTATAATTGTTTACATGTATTTTATTATTATTTATATTGCTAAAGAAAAGTTAAAAAGCTCATTAAAAAAAAAACGTAAAGTAAATAAATATTTTTTAAACATTGTAATGAAAAGAAAGTAAATTATTTATAAAATAAAGTAGTTTTTCAATAAAGATTAAAATGAATAATTTCTAGATTATTTTTTTCTTGTCTACCTTACTTATTTGTGTGTTCATGAATCTATTGAATAGTTTTTAAAAATAAAATAGTTCTCAAAATTTGAAAAATGTTTTAATTTTTTGAAAACTTGTACATGATTCTTATAATTTTTAATATTACTATTGAAAAATAAAATAATAAATAATGTTTAAAATAAAATATATTTTAAGTAAAAATTAAAATAATTAATTTTTTATATGTATTTTATTATCTATTTGCTTACTTATTTATATGTTATAATCTAGATGAATATTAAAAATGATACTCATAAAAATATTTTAATGAAAAAATCAAATTAAAATGCATATAATTATACATATTTCAATTCATAATAATTCATAATAATTGCAAGTAATGAAGAATATGTATATTATAAATCAATATACATATCTTAAATACATTGACATATATTATTTTTGAGATGTATATTATCTTATGTAATAAATTCAATATAAGTAGTTCTAGATTCATGTCAATTGATATCTTTTAGATATATATATTTAAGATATTTACTTTAATAACACAATTTTATTGAATGAAGTGTGCATATTTTACTTATTAAAAAATAAAAAATAAATATATAGAATAAAATTTTAAATTTGATTTTTATTTTTTATTTTTTTAAAGATAATTTGGGTTTTTCACAAGGCCCAAACCTTATTACAAAACAAAAATACAAATAAGAAACCAATACAATTAGGTTACCCAAAAGATAGCCAAAATCAAACTAAACAACATTTGAAATAAACTTTTGCACCTTGAGAGACTTTTTCAAGGAGTGTGAATGAAAAACCATTTTGAGAAGACCTTTCTTCCAAGTTCAAAAAATTATCCATACAAAATTGTCTTCCAACCTAGAAAACCTAAGAGAAGAAGGAGGGGATACCTCCTTATAGGCCCCATATAAATGTGCTATATAATTTGAAGAACATTGTGGATCAATTAATCAACCAACAAACATATCATGTTGAATCAAATTACGGTGTGAAGAAGGCTAAACATGTTGGAGAGCATCAATATCATTAGCAACTAAATTAGAAGGGAATTCATAAGATCTAGAGTGAAAATTAGTAAGAATGGAGGAGAGTGGCTGCAGTTCCTCGTAACCAACTATCAAATCATCATGATATGCTATAAGATTGTGAAGAAGAGCATTCATCTACCAAGAAGAGGAGATGGATTGTGAGAATCATGGTAAAAACTAGAAGCCAAGTGCCCAATAGCAAAGTAGTGTCTCCGTGCACCTATGTTACGATTATATAGTGTTTTATTGATTTGATGTTTTAAGTCTAAGACCTATTAATTTATAATTAATTAAATTTTAAACAATTTTGTTCCTATTCTTTATACATTTTAGATATGAATAATATATTCATATCTCAAATAAATAAAATAATTATTCTTATTCAAATAAATTAATTATACCATTTGACCAAGTTGTTATCAAGAGGTAGCTCCCTTTCTATTCAATCCAGAAGAAGTCCTTAACAAGGAGTAAAGAAAAAATTAGAATTTTAGGTAGATAGGAGAAATAGCACACCCCGCTTCAATTCGTCCATACCTGTGAGCTGATCGCTTGTAACAACATCTAGATGCTCGAATATAAGTTTTTGAAACACAGCAAGGCTTTAGAAAAGAATGCCTTCTGATAGTATCTCGGTGCACCTATTTAGATTGCTATTCACCTTGATTTATTTTGGGTCTATGACACATCCACAGGCGCCCATAGGATCTGGAGCCAAATCCACGCTCACAATTTGAAACAGTCCAGTCCATATATCAATTTGATTTGACATGATAATTTTGTCAAACTAGTCTCATCCACGATTTGCTTGTAAGTCCACTGCCCTATTCAACTTCTTGAAGATATGCTTTAAGGAGAAGTCTTTCAACTATTTGAGGAGAGTTTGCAATTGATTGTGCTTTGTGTCTAAATAGCATTAATACATAACATCGAGTCACCTTTGATGTTAACAGCATCCAACCCCTTATCTCTATAGAGTTTTAATCGGAGAAGAAGAGCTTCAAATTGTTTCATTGTTTGAGGTAACAGGAAACCTTTTGGAAGCAACCCAAATGAGGACTCCCACATCATTCTTTATTATGCATCGATTGTCAATGAGTCTGAGATTGCCTCGAAAGATCCCATCGAAGTTCATCTTCTATTTATTAATGTGTAGAAGTGCATATACACAGTACCTAGAATTTATAATAAAATATAAATTAATATTAAAATCTATAGGATTATATTATAATTAACATAATAGAAGATTCTCTGGGGCCTATCTATCTTTGGTCATGAGGTTTGTGTGTCATTTTGGTTTTAGTTTCTTTGACTATTTACTTTTTGTTTGGTGTTGTTTTCTGGTAGGCTTGTAGACTTTTGTTTTTGCTTGAACTTTGGGCCTTTAGACCTTACTGTTTGTTTCATTGTTTTGTTTAAGATCAGTGAATCTCAAAAGATATTGATTATTAATTATTATGATTTATAATATATGATGATAAATTATAAATTAATAAATAGAAGTTAATAATTTATAAATGTGTATGTACTTAAAATAAATAATATAAATGTTAAGTAAAAATAAGGTAAATTATTAAAAATATATATATACTATATATAAAACAGTTGAATTTATGTGTAGAGAGAGAGTTTATATGGATTATTATTTGTCAATATAGCTATAAGTTAAGTTTAATTTAATTTTAAATATAGATATAAAGGTAAAACATTTCTACTAGAGAAATGTTTCAAATTTCAAACTTCAATCAATTTTCAACTTTTCTAATATTCTTCTACCAAGCACTTTATTGATAAATGTTATCAAACAAATTAAATAATTATTTCTTTAATCCATTTTCATAATATAATAATAAAATATAGTTGAATGAATTGTACATAATTTACTTCTTTAATGAGTATATAAAAAAATTGACATAATCCATTACAATAACTTCATATTTTATAATGGACATGATTAATAGTCTATAAAATAGAACTAAAAATTTGATAAAAATGATTGTGTATACAAATCTAACAAGGACTAAGAATTTATGATGGTAAGGTTGTGGCGGTTCTAATCACAAAGCATGGAATAATATGATATGAACAATTTATTTATGGAAAGAATATCATTAATAGTCACAAGATAAACCCACCATGAAGAGCAATAATTCCAATCTTAGATCTATTATTTTTATATGGATTCATTTGGATTAGATGGAGATTTCCATTTTCTAGTTTGTTATTGGACTATATGTATATCCTTACTTGATTTGTGTCAAGCTATAAATGTTGTAATGGCCTCCTCTGTTAGCTAAGGTAAAGATAATTAGATCATGATAGGAGATGCAATGGTGAAGTTAGAAAGTAGCAAGCCTAGAAGTCCAATGATGGCCAATGATGAAATGTTAGATGTTTTTATACAAACAAGAAATTGTTTTATTGAATGGGATTAATAGATGAATATAGAGAAATTATAACTAAGATAACTAAGAAGGAGAAAAAATTAAATAAAGATAACAAGCTCTTCACATGATTTCAAACCACAATTTTTTCTATATGTTGAATGGGTTGTTTCTAGGATTTTAGAATGTGAGTAAAAGTTCAATGAAAAAAAAAAATCATGACAAGGGGTTGGGAAAAATATTGCACAAAAATAAAAATAAAATAAGGCTCACTCAACAACTAGGACAATACAAACCAAATGTATCCATAGATAGAGATGTTATATTATATAAGAAATATTGTGTTTCTATTGTTTAATTTTATAAGAGAGGAAATGAGTCTCACTCACTATGAATATATTTTATATAGCTAAGGATGTCCAAAATTAGATAAAACTTAGGATTAAGTTCTATTACTCCAAAGAAGAGCATATTAGTTTTGTTTGAGTTTTAATCCATTCTAGCATCTTTGGATAAATTATAAATAAAATTTACTAATTTAATAATTAAATATTTAAAAGACAACATAAATATTAAAAAAATCATACTAAATGAATAGTTTAGTTGCATTCTTATATCAAAATTTTAAATACACTATAAACAAATATAAAATAGTACTACACAAAAGACCAAATTCAAATGTCACAAAATTATCATTATAATTGAAATAAAGAAGAAGAGAAAAAGATACGTGAACAAAATTTATGCCCCATTCACCCTAAGAATAATAATCCACACAATAAGAAACTATTCTTCCTATTTGTAGGCTCATCATTTAAACATAGTGAAAAAAGAGAATTTAAGTGCTATAAATGATACAATTTCACAATCACAACATGAGATGCTCCTCCCCTTATTGAATTATGCCTCTCAACATAATAATAAAAAGGTTATATTCAATAGCATCAAAACAACATTATGCTATTGAATTCTAAATAGACTTTGAATTTATGTAATACCAATAACAATTCTCAATTCTCAATTCTCTTTCAACCATAAAACTTAGATATAGTAATTGTTGACTCACATACTTGATCTAATCAAGAAGTAAAATAAACCAATAAAATTTAACAAAGTGTCAAGTAATAAATATTCATTCATGTTAAAAAATTTAATGTTTTTCATTTACTTCGAATGAGTAGCCATGCCAAAAGTAGATTATCCAACCTTTCAAATATAGTTGGTGTAAGTTTTTCAATATAGAAATGAATTTCAACCATCAATGTGAAACAATAATTAGAACAATAGTAAAAAAATAATTACATAATTTTGTATAATAAATCAACATAAATTTAAATGTGTTGAAGTGTAATTTTTTGTGTCAAATATCTTTATTTGAATTTTTTAACAAAATTTAAAAAATTCAAAGAGACTTATATTTCCAAGAATAAAATTTTGGACACCTGTATTCTCTAACAACAACAATCTTTCTTTTTATAAAAGTTCTATTTTTCTTTGTTTCATTTCATTCTAAACCTTGTATCTCAAATAAAATATATATAAATTTCCACATTCCATAAGAATAACTTAAAAGAAAATAAAGGATTAGATTGTGTAAATTTATTTTCTTTATCAATATTTGAGATCAAATCCCATTATCCATCGTCACAAAAAAGAAAATTGATAATAAATCATAGAATATAATCTTAAATATTAATAAAGAAAATAATCTTACATGTACCCTATTCTTAAAAAAATTAAAAACTATATTTATATAGTTAAAAATTTTAAAAACAAATTATCATTAACTCTACACTTCTATGGTCCATTTACATGCGAATGCCAGTGTTCAATCTTAATTCAAATAGGGATTAAGCATTCTTACAAATACACAGAAAGCTCTTACAAGAATCACTGTTTATGATCCTCTAGACATAATATACTATTTAAAATCTTTCAAAATACAGAGTAGGAAGAAAACGAAAAAACATCCGCTAACTAGACATCAAGCCATTTAAAAAAAACAAGACGCTTACCTCACGTGAAGTTGCCAGAATAGCGCTGAATCCTTGCTATCCATGGACTGTTTGAAACATATTACAAAAACCAATTCTCTCTCTTATAACTCAAAGATTGAGAATTGGGTCTGATAATAAATACTTAAGAACTATAACGGAAAATTTCTGTACATTCAAGCTATTTATAATGCACAACTAAGTAAGCAAAACCAAAGAGGAAGTCTATATGAACTCACTTGTGGAAAAGTCTGGAGCTTTCTGTTTGACAGATGGTCAGCGTTACTTTCTGATATAGACTAACCGTCTTGAGTAGATTTGTTAATTCTGCCAATTATATCGGACATTAACAAATCGATCTTTTGATACAACCGCAACTTAGACCAACACTAAACCAACACTTTCATGATGCCTAGTACCATTACACGATTCAGCTTACACACAATACAACTGAGAGCATAACTGCTTTATAATGAACATAAATAATGAATTGCCCAGAGCATGTTGATAGAAGCTCGTCCAACCCCCTTTTATAGTAAGCCCTAAATTTTACTGGAACGAAGTGGATTGTGAGAGTAGGATGAACATAAGCTGAACACATAATTGATGAACATGCGAGAAGGATTTGACTGTCAGCTTGGAGAAAAACATAATAAAAAATATATTTGAAATACAAAACGCTCAGTGGGTTTCAAGACTTTTTGATATTTGTCTTCAGCTATGATTCCCACCACACATTAAAAAAATATTATTCTCTGTGGATTTGGAATGGTAGGCAGCACACGCAACGTATAAAATTATTATAGCTATTGGCGAATTGGGAATGGTAGAATTATCTGCTCTTTCAGCGAGCTGACCGGCCGTTGTACTTACGTAGGATGGATTGATATCAAATATCATTTTTATCTTTTATTTTCTTTTTTCTTTTGTTTTTGTCGGTGAACAAATTTAGTTCTTTCAATTCACAACTGATTGATGATGAACTTTCACCGAATACTCATCATTGCATGTTTCCTACATCAGATAAAGAAAAATTCTCTGTATATAACTTATTTTTTGCTCAACTACCCCGTGATGTTCTTTCAATAATTTCTGGTAACATTTACAGTTCTGTCCTCAATCACATTAATCATTGCGAGTATTATTTGTCATTATAAGATTAGCATATCTGTCCTTCAAAAGTATTACTCTCAGTCAAGTAACATTGAAAAGGATTTTTTTTTTGTCATTTAGAATAACAAATAAATAATATACAGGTATTTTAGAAAGAAAAAAATTGTTGAAAAAAATTTGATAATATATTGAAATAAATGTTTTGAAAAGTAAATTAAAAATGTATTTAGTTAGATTTATTCATGTCAAAAAAACTATTCATTTAGGTATAAAAATATTAATTAAATTCGGATGAATGTTTTGGAATAGTGAAATCTCTATCACAATGGGTCAATTTTGTAGTCATTAAAGTGATTTGCACAATAGAAAAATGGTCTGATAATTACAAATCAAATTCTTTATGTAGAATTAATTTCTTTAATTTTTGAGTGCTCCCCTTCAATTCACTTTAACTATCTATGTATGCTCATACATAAAAATTGGTTAATTTGGTCAAGAATTCACTAGTGACCTAGAATGTCTGTTTTTGTTCAAACCCCAAGGATGTTGAGTCAACAACTTTGGAAAATATCATCAACAATGAGCACGCATATAGGAGATGCTCTATAATGATGTAATGACGGTGCTTGAATAATTCTCTTCTAAGTGTAATAGCAAGATTCTAAATTCCTTCAAATGACTAGTGTTTCCTTTTTTAAAATCTTATGTTTAGTCAACACACAATGGTCAAATGGGAAGTAATAGTCAACCCCAAATTTAAATTTGAACTATGAAATTTCAAGGGCCATTTCCATAAATTACACCTTCACGCGTCATTTTCACAAGTTGTATCTCTAATTAAGATAGATTCATTTAGTCCATGTATGAAAATGATTCATTTAGATGCAAAAAAAATAGTTAAGCGTTCAAAATGAACACTTTGGAATAGTGAAGTCTCTATCTATCACAATGGATCAATCCCACAACCATGAAAGTGATATTTACACCTATAAGAAATGATCCAATAATTGTAGATCAAAACCTTAATGAAAAATTAATCTCTATAAATTTGAAATGCTCCCCTTCAATTGAATTTAGCAATCCATGTAGGCTCCTACAAAAAAAATTTGTTAATTTGGTCAAGAATTTGTCAATGGTCTAGAATGTCTTTTTTTGTTGAGAACTCATAAGGGTGTTGAATCAATAACTTTGGAAAATATTATAGACAGAAAACAATCATATAAGAGATACTCCATGATGATCTAATGTGGGCACTCTAATAATTCCCTTCTTACTGTAGTATTCAATATTACAAATTCCTTCAAATGACTAGTCTTACCCTTTTAAGTACAACTCCAAGGGTCACCAATGAAATGTTTCCTACTTAGTTGACACATAATGATCAAATGGGAAGTGAATAATTAGCTCTAGATTTAAATTTGAACAATGAAATTTCAAGGGCCATTTTCACAAATCACATGTCCTACCCATCATTTGTGCAATTTTTGCTCTTATTAGGATCAAATATGGTGTTGGTGATCTAAGTTGTGAGTCCCAAATCCCTAAGGCCTAATAATCTCCCAAGTTCTAGGGGTGTCAAACTTGGGAAGATTACCACAAAACTATTTTCAGGTTGGACAACTTATGACCAATTACTAAGGTGGGTAAGACCCCCTTCACTTCTGACTTTGCAAGACCAAGGAAAGTTTACCTAAGGAGCTAAACTAATTGATGATACAATGGTCAGGAATTTAACTTGCTACAAACTATACCCTTTGTATTGTAAAGTGTCCCAATATTGGTGTCAATATAATTAGGTTTTGGTTTGAGTATGTAAGGTTGGGCAAATATATACAAAAGATAATTTATATCTAGTAGACTGAATAAGGTATTAGAAATTACCCATATTAACATTATGCACTCATACACGAAATTAGAACACACTAACACAACAACTGAAAGAGAATTATTATCAATGTTTTTGTAAGTATTTTGGGGTGATGAGAAGTGTATTTTAGCAAACAAGTGCCTTTATCTGATGGCAAAAAAAATTCTTGGAGTTCATATAAAATATGTAATAACTAAAATCAAGGTGAGATCTTAATCAAGACACCATAAAAGACCATGTCTTTCAAAATTCACAAGAAAGCTACCCTGTACAAATTTATGTAGAAAAAATAATAAATGGTTGCTAATTATTAAGTGATATACATGGTGGTCCATGGGAATACCTATACACTTCCTTTATTATGTTGAAAAGATACCTTGCAAATGCTTTGTAATGATTTTACAATCATTTGATTAAACAAATAAACAACACTATCTAGAAATATTTATCATACATAAGGAGACAATCAGCTAAATATTGATGATAATTTTAATCATTTGATCCACAATGTTTACAAATATTTATTGCAAGTTTGGGATGAACCCGAATCATTACAATACCGAAATAGCTTTACCCAAAATTAGAGAATGAAACCTTAGAGCTTCCTATGAATATATTTGTTCTATGTATTTTATAACTACTCTAATTTATTATCTCATGCCTTCAAAATAAAAGGGGAAGAGCCTAAATCCTCTACCAAGTTCCTAGAATTAGAAACATGTGAAGTTGCATAAGGGCCCTAGAAATCCATGCTTTTCTGCAACTACAAGTGGTGACTATGTCTTCTTGTCAAAGTCAATAATTTGTGCACTTCAAACATACCATGACAACATCCTTATCATATTGGTGGAGTATGGGATTCCACCTCCCACTTGCAAGAGTTTCTTATTTCCATTAATGGAATCTTGGGTTGTGTAGGAGGGTATGTAGGGATTTTTGTTTGAATATCTAGGATTTGAGACTTTGCATGCCAAAAGGGGAGATATGGGAAAAAATACCTTAAATTCTAATAGCCATGATGGTATTATAAACTCCAAAACCCCAAAAATTAGACTTGGAGGGAAATGCATGCTAGGGATGACAAGGTGTCAAAATGTTAAAATTTTAGAGAAAGGTAAACCTGAATGACAATTTTGACAAAGATAGAGGGATGACAAGGAAGTTTCGAAGTTTGAAAAATTAAGAGAAATATTTAGGGAATTGGGAAGAAAGAAATGTTAGGAAGGGAAGAGAAATCCTAAAGCTCTAAAACATTGTCACTGATGTAGGAGCATCTAGGTATAGGTGCAATCCTCATCAACCCAAAAAAAAATTATTTTGGACTTTTGTTTTAGTTTTGTCTTTTTCTCTTAGAATGCATTCTCAATGGTCAATTTGGAGAAAATTGAGTGACATTATTTTAATTAATAGACAAAATGTCATATTGTGATAATTCAAATTTGACTCTCATTGTTTAGAATTTATGCTAGTTCTAGAAGGCAATGAATGAAAATGAAAAGGCATAGAAATTTAGAATAGCCAATAAAATAGAAATTTCAATTACCATTTTATTCTTGCTGGACATGTTGTGGTTGTGTTGTTGATATATTATTGTTATTGATGTCAACACTATTATCATTTTAATCTACTTAAGGTTGTATATGTACAGGAGATTGAGAAAATTGTAAAAAATATAATACATGCAACCAGTGGAGCTGAGAAGGTCATAATGTTGGAAAGCTCTTTGTGTTCAAGATCTGAAGGTGCACTTCAAAGGGTTTGTTCTTAAACATTTCTAGTATGTTGTCTATAAGTTTTAGAGGTGCGCATGAAGCTTTGTGGAAGTTATGAAGATCTGTGTGCCTACAGTTATTTAGTTTCTATAGATGGTGTTCTTGGTTAAAGCGGATGAAATTATGGTAATCTGATGTTTTGTGCATGTACCTATGATGTTCATGGATGAGTCTAGATCGTACTCTATCCTTGTTGTACGTCCACAGTGATTGGAGTGATCGTGATCAGAGATTTTTCTGATCGTGAAGAGTGTTCATGTTCTTGGCTGACATTGCAGGGTGTTAGCGTGTTGCGAATCCATGAGGATTAATATTTTATTGTTTGGCATGTTTGAAGATGTTTGTTTGGGTCCTCACTATGTTGTGACCAAATTGTGTTGGTATGCATTGAAATTTATTCATGTATCAAGGCCGATAGTTGTAATTTATTCTTTATTTGTGGCCAACTGAATAGTGGATGCAAATCCATGTAGCAGATATATATACAAGATTTTTTTCCTTATTTATGACAAGTTATCAAGTGTACAAGTGATGTACAAGTGTGAATAAAGGTCAGATCATTCAGAGTAGAGTGTGGAAGTGTTTGAAGAAGTTTTGTGTGCCTAACTGGAACTGTAATCAAGCTTTTGCAGAAGCTATTTTCTCAGTTCAAAATCATCAAATGGATTTAATCTGATTACTATATGTAAGGTAGTGATCCTTTCTTTTGAGCACTGTGCTCTAGGTAGTGTGCCTAAATGCAAGTGCATTCTCTTTTTATTCTTCATTATACTTCTAACAGGGTATAATCTTGTGGACTAACACCCACCATGGTTTTTCCCCTAACAGGGTTTCCACATATAAAATCTTGGTGTTCATGTATCTTTGATGTGTTGTTCTTATGCTTGTACTATTAATTATTAGATCTATGATATAAGGATTGGTTAATTTTGTATAAGTTTTATTTTGGTAACAACTGATTCACCCCCCCCGCCTCTTAGTTGTCTATCCTTGTTTCTCCAACAATTGGTATCATAGCTAGTTCCTTTGAAAGAAGTTTAATAGCTTGAGGTGATCCAAGATGGCATCATTTAAGAAGGGTAGTCCTAGATTTGATGGTACAAACTACTCTCTATGAAAATTCACATTGGAATGTCATTTGAGGTGCATTGGTGAACCTTTCTGGTAGATGACACAAATTGCATATAATATACCTTAGAATGGTCCCTCCTCTGAAGATGAGATCAAGCAAGAAAAAATTAATACTAGGTCAATAGAAACACTAGTGAGTGCTTTGACAAATTTGGAAATGACAAATGTGATGGGATTGAAGACTGCATACTAGATTTGGAAAAAGTTGGAAACATTGTATGAAGGAGATGCACTAGTGAAAAGTGTTAAGCTACAAAGTCTAAAAGAAAAATGGGAGATCTTGAAGATGAGAACATATTTTCCTTCTCGCAAAAGATAAATGAATTGGTGATGTAAATTAGATGTGTCGTTGGAACTATGAATGATGATGAAATTGTGGCTAAGATACTTAGATCTGTGCCCCCTTCCTACAAGACAAAATCTCATGCTATTGATGAACTTGGAACAATGACAAATATTACAAAAGACATGTTGATTGGAAAATTTGATCCATTTGAATTAAGTGAATTTGGTGAGTCTTCTCCTAAGACTGAATCTGCGTTCAACGCCACCGCATCTAGGAAAAATAGATATGATTCAAGAGAGAGTTCCTAGAGAACATTCATATATGAAGAGGAGATGAAGTGGATTGAAGATGAAGAATGGGAATTGGAAGAGCTAGAAGCATTGATTGTGAAAAGATAATCAAGAGGTAATGGTAAGTACAAAGGAAAGTTACCTATTAAAATTTTTTCTTGCAGTAAGATAGGTCATTTTTCTTCTAGATGTTCTGAAAGAGTTTCAAAATATAAGCCGAAGAATACTAGATTTCAAAGAAAGTGCTGTTATGCTGAAGAAGGTGTAACTAATGAAGAATCTAATAAAGAAATTAGAAATGAAGATGAATGGGTATTTATTGCTATCAAAGAAAATGGTCTGGTGTCCACTGAATCTACTAGTAATGTAAATGTTGAGAAAGCTCTTGCAGCCAAAGTTCAAGAGAGAGATGAGTGGGTAATTAATAGTAGATGCTCACATCATATGACTGGTGACCAAAGAAAATTTGTAAGCTTGGAAAACTAAGATGGTGGTGTAGTGAAGTTCGGTGATAATATTTTTAGTGTGATTAGTGGAAAAGGCACTATTTATTTTGGTGGTAAGCACAATACTGATGATGTTATTTATGTAGAAGGCCTAAAGCATAGCTTGTTGAGTGTTGGAAAAATGGTAGACAACTTAGGCTACAATCTACAGTTCAAGAATGGTAAGTGTGGAATAACAGGAAGTTCAGGAAATATAATTGCTTCAGGAACAAAGACAAAAGTTAATATCTTCCATTTAAGTACTGCTAGTCAAAGTTGTTTGATTGCTCAAATTGATGTAAGTTGGTTATGACATAGGAGGTTATTTCATGTGAACTTTGATAACATTGTCAAGATAATTTCTACTCAATCATTCAAAGATCTACCTAAGTTAGTGAAGCCTACTAACACTATGTGCAAGGGATGTTAGATAGGAAAGCAAACAAGAAATTCCTTCTGGAGCAAGTAGTACAGCTCTAATGGAGTACTACATTTGATACATACTGATCTATGTGGTCCTTCGAGAATTAGAATCCTTCAAGGTGAAAGGTAATTTATGTTACTCATTGATGATAATTCTAGAATGATATGGGTTACTTTCTTGAGAGAAAAACATGAACCATCAGAAAAGTTGAAAAGTTTTAAAGCTATGGCAGAGAATGAGATAGGTCAAAAGATCAAATGTCTAAGGTCAAACAAAGGTGGTGAATTTCCTTCATGGGAATTCAATTCTTCTTGTGAAGAGAATGGAATTTAAAGACAGTTATCTGCTCCCCAGATCCCTCAACAGAATGGAGTTGTTGAAAGAAAGAACAAAACCGTTCTAGACTCTGCTAGAACCATGATGCTAGAAGAAAATGTTCCTCATTTCTACTGGAGAGAAGTTGTAAGTATTGTTGTGTCTACTATTAATAGGGTGAATGTCAAAAATAATTATAGTAAGACACCTTTTGAGCTATGGTTTGGTTATAAGCCTACTGTCAAATACTTCAAAAAAATTGGAAGCAAATGCTATATCAAGAGAGATGGTGATATAGGTAAGTTTGATGCTAGAAGTGATGAAGGAATCTTCCTAGGATACTCTACTAAAAGAAAAGCTTACCGATGCTTTAAGAAAAGGTTGAAGAAGGGTATGTGCAGGATCATCATGGAAAAAACAGGCCCTTAAGTGGCAAAAAATTCAGAAAAATCAGAGTTAGCCAATTTGACATAAAAATTTGAATAAGTTATCTATATTATTTAAAAAATATGTAAGAATAGAATTTGTAGAAAATTGAATGTAGTTTCTAAATTACTAGGTTTATTTACAAAAAAATAAAATCTATTTGGTGAAAATTTAAAATTTCAATATAGTAGTACTTAAATTTCAGGGAAAAATAAGAAGTAGGTGTTTGTCTGACCACCCTAACCACATTAAAATGATAATATTTTTTATATAAGTAGAGGATGCATGTACCAATGTGATACATTTTTTTTGTAATTTTTTTCCAAGTAAATAATTAATTATAATTTTTTTATGACAAATTTTAAAAAATATAAAGACTCGTATGTCTGACCACCTTAACTTGGTCAAAAATTCATGAAATTCATTTTTTTTATTTTTTAATCTTATATTATGCAAAGCATAGAATGTGATGCATGTTTTGGATTCAAAAAATATGATACCATTTGAAAGCTATAGATGTTTTTCAGTCAGCCTAAAAATCAGGACTTTAGTCGTAATTCAATAGAAAATGAATAATAATTATTTATTAAATTCAAAGTAAAGAATAATTTATATTGGTGGAAAGCTGAGAATTTCCTTTAAAAACCCTTTTCGTTTCATCAATTTTGGGTAAAAAAAAAGTCGTTAGCCACATACCCATCATATTGCCACTTTTTGGCCCATCATGATCCTGCACATACCCAGAAAGCGGTTAAAAGTGTAAATGTTAAGGTTGATAAAAATATTGGTAAATCATCCAAATTCATTGATTATGATTCAAATGATCAACATGATGATGCTGATAATGATACTCAAACACAGAATCAACTTCAGATTGTTCTGGTGAATTAAGGAAACCAAGAAGCAGAAGCAAGCAAAAGTGCAGAAGAAAGATCACAAGAACAAGAGGTAAGAGAAACATTCAAAACTCCAAAGTATGTGAGAAGAAATCATTCTGATAGTTAGATCATAGACAAAACCAAAGGTGTGCAAACTATAAGAAGAATTCTAGAAGAATATTGTATAATTTTTAAAGTTGAACCTAGAAATATAAGTGAAGCATGCAAGGATGAACATTGGATGGAAGCCATGAAAGAAGAACTGTTGCAAATATAGAAGAATAATACATGGGATCTTGTTCCTAGACCTCAGAAAAAAAAATGTGATTGGAACCAAGTGGCTATTCTAGAATAATTTGAATGAACAAAGTGATGTGGCTAGAAACAAATCAAGATTGGTTTGCAAAGGTTACTCGCAGATGGAAGGTATTGATTTTGAAGAAACTTTTGCTCCTGTTGCTAGATTTGAGGCTATTAGACTATTTCTTGCTTATGCTACTTTCAAGAACTACAAAGTTTATCAGATGGATGTGAAGTCAGCATTTTTGAATGGTGAACTAGAAGAAGAAGTTCATGTTGAACAACCAGATGGATTTTAGTTGACTAATGAAAAGGACATGGTATGTCGATTGAAGAAAGCTCTTTATGGACTAAAGAAAGCCCCTAGAACTTGGTATGCTAGATTAGACAAATAATTGTTGAAACTTGGATTCAATAAAGGTACTGTTGATAGTAATTTGTATTTCAAATTGGGTCAGACCAAAGAATTGATCATTGAAGTCTTTGTTGATGATATTATCTTTGAAGGTGATCATGATTTTTGTATAAAGTTTTCCAATGAAATGAAAAGTGAATTTTAAATTTCAATGATAGGAGAACTTATATTCTTTTAAAAATTTAAAATTGCTTAGTTAGATGATGGAATCTTTGTATCTCAATCTAAGTATTTGAAAGAATTACTGAAAAAGTTTGGCATGGAAGATTCAAAACCAGTTGGTACACCTATGGTTACTGGATGCAAACTTACATAGAAAGATGATACTCCCAAAGAAAATAAGACAAGACATGGGTCAATGATTGCTGGACTACTCTACTTGACTCAGACCAGGCCAGACATAATGAATAGTGTGTGCATAGTTGGGTGATCCCACAATAGTGGTTTACAATTTTTGGCCAAACTGGACACTAAAATTATTATTTTTAACTAAATCTTCACATTCAGACACCTGTAGTGGCTAAACCGTGAGGAATTTGAAGATGAAGCAAACTAGAGTCTCATCACATATTGTCTGTAGATTCTAAAAAAAAATCAAAATCAAAATTTTTGGAATAAGATTGCACTTCGTTTTCCATCTCACACAAGAATTGGTTTTTTTCAGAAAACAACATTTTAAAAAAGTGATGCTCACTGTATACAACATAAATTTTTTTGTATGACTTGGATAAAATTCTAATTTTTTTGAATTTAGATTTGTAACTAGGATATCTAGCACTTTCATTTGGTCTCATAGTTTTTAATTGAATATTTTTTCCTTAATAGAGTTCTGAATTCAAACCAATTGCAATTCAGACATAGGCGGATTGTATACAACATAACTTTTTTTCTATGTATCGAAATTCATTTTTATTTTTTTAATGGATCAAGGACATCAATACCCAGCACAAAAATATTTTTTTTTTAATATTTTGATAATTTTCTATTTTTCCACATGTGCAAAACAAAGAGCCTCATTTTCGGTGAAAAACTTATGTTTAATAAAACTAAAAAAATACATACACAATAAAACCAAAACATATCAAAATTATATTCATCGGATAGATCATTTTGAAGACTACCATAATCATTTCAAATAAATTTTAAATCAATTCATTTGATCCCCCAAAAGGTAAATCAAAAGTTATTTTTTATCAGCATTTTGATAGGTGTAAAGGAGACTCATTTATAGGTATGGTTTAAAACTAGCGAGGTTCTATCCAAGGGGGTTTGATCTAAGGTGGTTTGATCAAACCCTCTTTAATTGGAATACTTAAAATGGAACTTTTAAAGGCTTAAATCATTATATTATCTAAAAATATGTGATTTCAGCAAAAATCAGTTCCTCTTAGAAATTGTAAACCAGCTTTGTTGGATCACCCAGCTACTAGATTTTAAGATAATCCTAAAGAGTCCCATGTGACTGTTGTGAAAATAATATTCAGATATTTGAAAGGGACAGTTGATCTTGGTCTTTGGTATCCTAAGAATGATGATCTTACTCTAAGTTCTTTTACTGATGTTGATTGGGCAGGAGATGTAGATGATAGGAAGAGTACCAGTGGTGGTGCATTCTTCTTAGGTAAGAATTTGGTATCTTGGTTAAGAAAAAAGAAAAAATTAGTTTCATTATCTACTGCTGAGGCAAAGTACATTGTTGTTGCAAACAATTGTACCCAAGTATTATGGATGACGAAAATGTTGAGAGATGTGAGAATTGATTATGAAGAACTCATTGCTATATTCTATGACAATTCAAGCACCATTAACATTTCTAAGAATCCACTATTGCATTCAAAGACAAAGCATATATCCATCAAGTATCACTTCTTAAGAGACAAACTAAGTGACAAAGAAGTCAGATTGGAGTACATACCTACCAAAGAGAAAATTGCAGATATCTTTACAAATTCATTTCCTAAGGATACTTTTGAGTACCTCAGAGGAAAGTTAGGGGTAATTTTTGCAACTAATCATAACTAAGATGCAGGTATTTATAGCAGTCTATGAATTCATTGCTATATCATATTCTAGAATGATGTTGTGGTGACTACTACTCAGGGGGAGTAGTCAGATGTTTTCAAAATTGAAATTAGAGCATATGTACCTTTTCCATTGATGTCAAAGGGGGAGAGAAGCAATGTGAAAAAATGGGAAAGAAGAGTAATGAAGGAAACAAGCAAAAAGTGCACAATCTCAGGGGGAGATTGTTGAAGAAGATTTGGTTGGGTTGATGGTACTATTTTTCACATCATGTGTTGCCATCAATGCGAAAGGGGGAGATTGTTGGATGTTGTGGTTGTGTTTCAGATATATTGTTGTCATTGATGTCAACACTATTAGCATTTTAATCTACTTAAGGTTGTATATGTCAAGGAGATTGAGAAAATTGTAAAAGATATCTAGTACAAGTAGCCAGTGGAGCTAAGAAGGTCAGGCTGTTGGAAAGCTCTATGTGTTGAAGATCTAAAGGTGTGCTTCAAATGGTTTGTTTTTAAACCTTTCTAGTATGTTTTTTGAAAGTTTTAGAGGTGTGCATGAATTTTTGTGGAAGTTATGAAGATTTGTGTGCCTATAGTTATTCAATTTCTATAAGAACTCAAAGAGGATAAAATTATGGTAATCTCATGTGTTGTGCATGTACCTATGAAATTCATTGATAAGTCTAGATCATACTCTATCCTTCTTGTATGTCTGCAATGATTGGAGTGTTTGTGATCAGATATTTTTTTGATATGTGCCTAAGTGTTCATGTTCTTAGCCAACATTGTGGTGTTAGCGTGTTGTGGATCCATGAGGATCAATATTTTATTGTTTGGAATGTTTGAAGATGTTTTGTTGGGTCCTCACTATGTTGTGACTGGCTTTTGTTGCTATGCATTGAAATTTATGCATGTATCAAGGCTGACAATTGTAATTTATTCTTTATTTGTGGTCGACTGAATAGTGGATGGAAATCCATGTAGTGGATATATATACAAGATTTTTTTTCTCATTTATGACAAGTGATGTAGAAGTGTGAATAAAGGTCAGATCATTCAGAGCAGAGTGTGGAATTGTTTGAAGAAGTTTTGTGTGCCTAACTGGAACTATAATCAGGCTTTTGCAGAAGCTATTTTATCAGTTCAAATTCATCATATGGATTTAATCTGATTACTATATGTAAGGCAATGAGCCTTCCCTTTGAGTAGTGTGCTCTAGGCAATGTGCCTGAATGCAAGTGCATTCTCTTTTTATTCTTCATTATACTTCTAACAAGGTATAATCTTGTGGACTTACATCCACCATGGTTTTTCCCCTAATAGGGTTTCCACGTATAAAATTTTGGTGTTCATGTGTTATGATGTGTTGTTCTTATGCTTGCACTGTTAATTATCAGATCTGTAATATAAGGATTGGTTAATTTTGTATAAGTTTTATTTTGGTAACAACTGATTCACCCCCCCTCTCAGTTGTCTATCCTTGTTTTTCCTACAATTCTATTAATTTTTTTGCAGAGATACCCAAAGGTTGTGGCATAAAATATTATTTTTTTGCAAACGAATATGGAGGGACACGACTTATGGATATAAATATATAAAATTAAACACCATGAAAAGGAAAATGGAGATAGGTCACAACATACTATGAAATAAATTTAAAAATTAAAATACAAGAAAATCCATTGTAAGGATTTAAAAAGGTCGATAGGGAAGAGGATAGGGTGTGGCAAAAAGGGAGTTAAAAATTAGAAAGACAAAATAGAAATGGGCGGTGAAAGTGGACAACATAGAGGTTGTGTGATGAAAATTAGAGGGGTCACACCTCATGAGGAAAAGAGGTGCATGAGGAGACCAAGGAAGAGGGGTTGCATAAGCAAGATTTGAAATAGCACAATAAAAGAAGATATGTACATTTGATGAATAGTTTGTGCAAGAGGATAGGAGGGTGTCATGGTAATGAGGAGGGGCAACATATGATTCAATTTGAGCTAAATCAAAATGCTCAGATAAGATGAGAATAGAAGAAGTCGTATGAGTGTAGGAAATGCAGATAGAATATTAAAAGGATAACTCGGATTTGTGTCAGATTCCCTTCTTGATGCAAAGAGGATACAGGCAAAACTAAAGGGAGGGGGTCGTGCTATTTCATATGGAAATTTAATATTTCAACATTGCAAACTAATATGTAGGGCAAGAAAAGAAAGCATCTTGTAGAGAATCAAAAAGCACCATTTTGAAGAAGTTTTAAAGAAACAAAAAGAAAATTAAATATAAGATAGAGGGAAATGAGTGTAGGTTGCATTTGAATAGAATGTAGGATAGAGAGGTATGTTGAATGCATACAAAAAAATGTAAATTTATAGGGATAAAATTTATAGGGGTGTGCCTCATTGATAGAAAAAAATTATTTATGATAATAGAAAGGAATAGACAATGGGGTGGAAAGGTAAGGAATAGAAGATACAATATGTATTGAAACATGCCATGATAAGAGAAGAGAAGCAAAGAGTACAAAGAAATTGCAGAGAGAGAAAAAGGAAAGTTGCACCTAAGGGAAGAGACAAGGCAGAGAAGAAAATACAAATGGCAAAGGATTGAATCTGTGAAATTGAAATTGTAAATTGTTTGAAATGAATGTGAAAGATTTATTGCAATTTTTATTTTGAATAAAGTTAATTTGGAGTAGTATATTATGAGTTAAATAGTATTATGTTGCAATCTTGTTGTGAGTTGTTTTTTCTAAGAGAGAGAGAGAGATAGGTAGATTAATCTAGGTGAGGGGAGTATCCTTTACATCAATTGGTATTAGAGAAAGTAATCTTGAGAGTGGAGATAATCCACTAGAACCTATGGGTAGAGAAGAGTGTGTGAAGTGGTAGAGTTTTCCAAGAAGCTTGAGATAATTATTGCAGGTGTGTGAGGATTCCTAAGAAATTGAGAGCCGAGAGGAACAAGACATGGAGATGCATAGAATGTGAGTTGAAGTAATATTGCAGTAGACAAAATGGGGTGGGTCATGAGGAGACCTATGAGAATATTTTTTGGGGAAAAATATTGGGAGAAGGTAAAAAATGAGAATTTTGAGAAGACGGGATAGATGGTCTATGAGAAAGTGGGAAATATCTAGATGAGGATAGAGAAACTGGAGAAGAATATTGGAAAAGATGAGAAGACATTGGTGAAGAGGAGCGATAAGAAGAAAGAGGATAGTAGAAATGAGTTTTGCAGCTTCATATGGAAGGAGAAAGATGTGAGAGCAGCCTTTATGAAGGTACATGAAGAAGGAACAAAGATGAAAGAAAATGAAGAAGTGATTGCAATACTAGGAAGTTGCAGCTAATGAAGATGTGGAAGACATCGCAGCAAAGGATGAAGTTCCAATAGTGAAAGAGAAAGAGGAAAATTTTAATTTTCTTCAATTTAGTGATGAAGAGGTTGAGTTAAAGTTGTTTATTGTTGAGATGAATAAGGAGCTATTGCAAGTAGATCATAGGAGAGTTTATGAAGATGCAAATTGGTGTATAGATAAGTATACATGTGCATACAAAATTTGTGGAGGATGATGCAAGGTTTTGGTGGAGGTAGTCAGTTAGTGGTGCGATGAATTCCATAAATGAGAAGAGGAGAATAGAGGTTATTTGGTGGAGAGGGGCAATTCTTGGTGGAAATGAGTCCATGAGGGGAAAGAATAAGAGGGAGCAATGTTGTTGAAAGAAGATGGTGCGTG
Source organism: Sequoiadendron giganteum (assembly GCA_007115665.2). Classification (NCBI taxonomy): domain Eukaryota; kingdom Viridiplantae; phylum Streptophyta; class Pinopsida; order Cupressales; family Cupressaceae; genus Sequoiadendron; species Sequoiadendron giganteum. The sequence continues at coordinate 612,730,841 of CM021100.1, read as the reverse complement.
TTCTAGAGAGGTTCTAGAAGAAGAGGAAAAATGGATAATCTGATGCACTTGATATAATGATGGAGTTTGTTGCATATTATTTTCAATCTCAAAGGGTGATTCTATCACTCAACTCTACTATTGTGATCCTATTCTCACAATATTTCTACCCACTATATTTGATGCAGGAGCATTCAGATACAGGTGTGTATCAAAATGAATTTTTAGGTCCCTAACACAAATTTCATTTTGACCCTTAACACTTTATAAAATCAAGAGCGGAGGTTTAATTCCACTTAATCCCAATGCTTGTAGACACTTGGTGCCTATTTTTCATGTCAGTGGGGGTGTTTCTATCAGGGACACCCATGCAGAACACAAACATTTGTGTGGCACACTTACGTCCTTGGTAGATTCCTATAGCTAGAGATTACAGAGACGTTACACTTTCTATTAGAAGTCGAAGAGTAACGTCCCTCTTCAGTTGGCTGACCTAAATATGGTTGTTTTTCATCCATCTCTTCATAATGTTCCCTCTCAGCCATTTCCCTCTTCAGCAGAATTTTGGATAGAGTTTGGAAAGATCTTGAATCACTTTCTCCACCATTTTCATCCATTTTCAAGATTTGTAGCAGCATTCTTCACTCCATTTAAATCAATCGATCACTCCATCACTCCAACAAGGTGAGCACAAGATAGACACTGTGGCAACAGAGTCTTGATTCCCTCTCACTCACTCCTCCACAAGCATTGAGCACTTTGGACGAAGGCGATAAGATCCTCTAATCTATCCTTTTTCTTTTGATTGGGTAAGCACATACTGCTTATAGTGTTTTTTGTTTACGTAGCTTGTAGTTCATTTCCTTTATCATGATTTCTACTATTCCAAACTTGGTTGTTCATGGAGGTGGAAACACCAAAGATGGGGGTCTGACTGAGGCAGGCCCCTATACAGCCCCAACAACTTCTCCCTTCCTTGTGTGCAGGTGGATCATCTTCATCACCTTGGTGGTAATACATTTCCTTTATCACATTCATATTTTATTTTTTCTCATCTTAATCTCATTCTATTTCTTTAAACATCTCTAGACTAGGCTAATAGTCCCCTTTCTCAAGTTAGAATCTTGTCTTTTCGGTTCTCTGGCCATACGGATGCCAACACACCTGTGAGACGCCTGCACACCGCACTATCATCCTGGAATGGCACTTCTATCTTTAGATAGAGAGATTCCTAAGACATGAATCTGACTCTAAAGGTCAGCTCTCTTAGCCTCCTACCAACTTTCATGATTCTAGGGTGATCGAAGGATATATAGTCCTCATCATTCTCATCCTCTTCATCCTAACTATCCTTTAAGTTGAGGTGGGTTAGGGAAGCCTTTCCACTCATGGCCTTTCATGACCTAGGGCCTTGTAGTGGGTGGTCCCCCTCTCTCACATTTTTAATGAACCTAACGTGAACTAACGTCTATCCATTTGTCGGTGTTCCAAACTTTTTCTCTTATACCCCTTGGTCATCGTACCCTTGTGAGTTGTGAAATTTTATGAGGTTCACGACCCAGTTTATGACCTTTGGGCATATTGTTAGAAGAATTTTGCAACATATTTCAATGGACAAGGTGAAGATCTCCTCTAGCTTCACTATCAGCCTTTTCTTCGCAACTGCAGTTGGGTTGTCCACATAGGAGAAAGTATCGTGAGGCAAACTTAGGTTTCTTGATGAAATTAATCATGTTCCTACTCCTCCTATGTCATTGACCTCTTCATCCATAGATGAGCATGAGGTTGTTTGTATCCCTTATGAGTACATCATTAGTCTTGGTATAGGGTTAGGTGCATTGGAAAATCACTTGGAAGGCAACTAGAAGTTGGCTAGGGCTACTAAAGTGATCAGTGAGATAAGATACATGGTGGAAAAGGATTGGATGGGTGTGGAACTCTTGGCTAGTCTCATTGGTCTAGCCATAGCATGTGCCCCTCTTGTCTTGGTCACATGATATAGGGTGGCCTCTTCAAGGAATCTAAGAGGAAACTGGATATTTTGATGCCTCCTATATCCATTTACATGACTAACATGGTCCCCTCGGTGAATATAGCTTCTACTTTTGAAATTTTGGAGACTGTCAAAGTAAACAAGAACCCTTTAGGTTTCCACTTCACCCCTTTTGTCACCTTTGATGGTGGAGGATTTGGCGGAATGACAAGCGAAGGCTTTGGCAGAAAAAAATTTGGAAGCGAGGGTGGCATTAGCGGAGGTGGTGCCGGTGGAAGTCATGGTGGTGGCTTTGGCTCTAGCGGTAGCTCTAGTAGAAGTCACACTAGTGGCAGCAACATCGATGGCGGCTCTGGTGGTGGTCATGGTGGTGGCACCGACGGAGGTCACATTGGTGGTGGTGACTATGGTGGTAGTCACAGTACTGGCTCTAGTAGTGGTCCCAATGGCCCTCTGTCTTCTAATGACCCTATCCTGAATACTCTTCTTCAGAATATGGGAAAGATGTTGAATCAGTTGGTGAACCTATCCTAGGCCTTAGCTCAACCTATCTTTCAACCTTTCTCCTGACACAACCCTTTTTCGGTTGCAATTTTAAACACTCCATTCCCACTAGGGATGGGAATTCTAAAATTTGAGAAATACGGTGGTAAAGGGGAACCAAAAACACATGAATCCACCTTTAACACCTTGTGCACTAATTTCTTCCATCATGATGCATTGATGCCAAAACTGTTTCCCTGATCCCTCAAAGACACAGCACTAGATTGGTATTGTTCTTTGCTCGATAATTCCATCTTCACATTTGATCAGCTTGTGAACCAATTCTTGTGATAGTTCCAAGCCAATATCAGACCAAAGATGACCTTCTCAAAAATTGTTCGATGAAAACAAGGAGATAATGAAAAGGTTATAGAATTTATAGCGTGCTACCAAGTGCTCTTCTCACAAATCTCATATTCATTACCCGACTCTGATGTACAGAAGGTCTTCATAGGGAATTTATAGAGACACTGGCAAGAGAAATTTTCCCTTATGAAGTATCCCTCTTTCGCACATCTATGTGTGGCTCTAAAAGAGTACCAGCAAACTGTGGTTCAATTTTGGGGTTCCTCCTCACGCTCCCATTCTAAAGAAAGATCTATCATATCGATTTCTATGAAAGGTAAAGTTGTTGTAAATGTATTAGCCGTTGTAGATAACAAAAACCTCAGACACAATCAAAATTTTACAAAGCTATCAGAATCATATTCTTCCATCTTACAAAATTTGGTGAATGATAAGATCTTGACCCTGCCACCTCCTAAACAAGTTAGAGAACCATACCCTAACTGGTATAAAGAAAACACATATTGTCAATACCATCAGGTTAATGGACATGATACCGAATACTATATGCACCTGTGTCATGACATCCAAGACCACATCGAGGATGGTACTATCCATCTTGATAGGAGTAAACACAATATGAACAAATTAGTGGAAAATCTAACAATGATTTGCAGATATACACGGACCAATTTTCATCACACTCTGCCAACATGATTATCAATCTCACTGATTCTATTTCTCACCCGAAGGTGTATGTTAACATGGTTATTGTTACTCCCTCCCCTCATCTTGCGATCGGCTCACTGGAAATAACATTCACCTTGCAAGACATTGCAAAAAATAGCAAACATTCTCCCTTGTATATTCCTGCTTTCCTCAATGGAAACATTGTGATAGGGGTTCTAGTCGACCCCATAAGTAGAGTGAATGTCATGATAGAGGATACATTACTCTTGAATTCCCTACAAAGGGAAGAATATGAAATAACAAAATCCATCATCCATAAACATGATGGACTTTCCCTCAAACTTTACGAGTCAATAACATTGTCTGTCCTTGTTGGATCTATAAATGTCAACATATTATTCGATGTCATTCTCAAGTTGGATCTATTTAGAGTGAAGCTAGGCATACCATGGTTAACTTCCATGAATTGGATCACCTTTGTTATTCATAAGTGCCTTAATTTTTCCCACAAAAGTTTCATGCATGTAGTGCATGAAACTAGATACCAACCTATGGTATCCTGTGGAGGATATTCGTTGGATCACTTTTGGCCCACTTTGGTCGATCTTCTCTTGCAAAGAATAGACCTACTTTATAAGATCTATGTGAAGTACAATACTGGAGGTAAGGGACTGGTCGTGCCCATAAAAGGATATAGAAGTCACGAAAAATCCTAACCTGGGAATTGGACATTCCAACAGGTGACTAACATCTTCTCATAGTCGTTCATTTATTTGTCAAACCAGGGAACGTATACTTGAAATGGAGTGGCACTGTATGTGCACTAAGAACCGGTTTTAGCCATAACTTTCTAGAAGAAAATGCTTGAAAGGAATTCTAATTCTAATGCAGGGACATGAAGTAAAGTCTTACTAACTTAAACATCACTTAACTAAAGCAGAAATCATAATAACAATTACTGGAAACAAAAACCATGAACTGGCCTTATGTTGTAGGAACAGACACAGGGATGGATTCCTTATGCTGCAGGAACAGTTTAAGACTGAGTTTGCATCAAAGCTTATGGAAATGGAATTCTAACAGATAAATAACAGAAAGAAAATAGCTAACTACAGATACTCACTAAGTGGGCCCCCTTAGCAAGCATCAACCAATTACGTAAGAATAGAACTCAAAACTTCATCAGTTCTTATTCATACTTCTAAATCTCATACATGGTTGTTACTTGTAAGAAACTTAATGCAAAGCTTTGTTCTTCATTATAACAGTAAACAATTACAATCTATTGTATCTCTATTCTCTAATCTAAAACTCTCTTGATCAACCTTGTTCACTCGCGCAGGAGGAACTTTTATTTAAAGAGAAATGACTAACTAACTAATCAACTAACAGAGGAAGATGCAGGTATAAATGCCACCTGAGATAGAGGAATAGACTTCATAAATGCGAGTCTATCCGCTCAACTATCTTAGAGGAAATCTAGAGCTCCACTCCTTCCTAGATCGATGATTCATTTGGTTCTTTCCCAAAGACTCAGACAAAAGAATCCATGCTTTGAACGACTCCTTCACTAGTGCGCTGAAGACGGCCTTTTCTCACGAGTTCTGTTGTGTATTGACTTATTCATATCAGCTTCAACAACCTATAAAACACATGGCAACAAAGGCAAAAGAAGGCATGCACTTATAATAGCATGACATTCTTCATTAATCACATGCATTCAATTCATCTTACTTATTCAAACACTACATTCATCACATCAGTCAATTGGGAAGTCAAAATAGGGCTATGATTATAGATAGGCTAAGGTATTTATGCATCAAGAGTATAGGATTTCTTATCATCAAATACTACCCATAAACATTAAAAGTTTGTAACCATAGAGTTTAAACATTCATAAAAAAAGAGCAAGAGTTTCTAAAACTTATAATCATGACATCCAAATTATAGCCATATTATGGGCTCATCATCTGCCCCATACTTTATCCAATTCTGGTCCTCCAGCATTAGTCTTTCTGGTTGTATCTCAGAAATCCATAGGAGTCACATGGCCTTGTAATGCAGTCCCAAATTTGAAGTAAAAACCCCTGCAGTTTTGCCATCTCTCATATCTTCTGGCCTATGTTTCTTCATTGAGTTTCATGGCATGATAAGGATATAATGGCCATAGTAAAGGAGGAGGTCTAAATATTAGTGGCATCCATAATTCAAATCTTTTCTGGAGGCCAATCTGCATGTATCTTCCGGACCCCCTGAGAGCTGCTGTTAAATGAAAGGGACCATGAGGCTCGAACTTCTTCAAACCAGCCGTCAATTTTTTCCATCTAGTTTTGCTTCTGGAAGCTGCCAGAACAAATATGGTTGGCGCTTGAACTCGTCATAGACTTGTTTCCTTAAATCAAATATCCTCATCCTGGCTGTAGGATCATAAAAACCATACGCAATAGAAAGCCAGCCCTCAGAAATTCTTTGGGGTCTGTGCTTTCTGATCTCAGGGGAAGAGGTTCTCTTCTCTCAATCTCCTCATAGTCTTTAGATTGCTTTCCATAATTAACTTCATTCGCTGCCCAGGACATTAGTGATCTTAAATGGATGTTGCCAATAAACAAGAGTGGATTCCACTCAGTTTCATCAAGAATTAATAAACCATGCAAATAGAACTCACACATGGAATTCCTCAGCCAATCAGGTACCATTTGATATGCATCATAAAATTCTTTAGTAGTGGTAGGAATAGGGTCAAGGTCTTTAGAAATCCTCATCCATTGAAACCACATAAACTGCTCTTTGAGACACATTGCATAAACTTTAGGCAGTGGCCTACATTCCATAATCTGACCTGCTACCTTCATCATTTTATTCATCTTTTTCTTTACCTCCTGGATTTCTTGTTTCTGTCTTTCAATTTCTTTCTTTAGCTTCTTCTTCTCTTCCTTCGATAGACTCTACAGCATTTGAGTTTTAGCCAGAAGGCGGAACCTCAAAGTCTGAAGTGTCACAGGATTCCAGGTTTCCTGAAGGTGCTCTAAGCATTGAGTTAGCAGTGGTTTCTTATATCCAATTAATGTCTAGCATGTTTCAGAAGATAATAGAGTTGCATTGGATGTCCAAGGTTGCTCTAGTTGCTCCTGCTCTTACTGTAGGACAAACTCTTGTTGCAGGTCAACAGGGGATTCTGCTTCCTTAGAAATTCTGTCAGCTACCTCAACCAAGTCATCAAGACTCGACATTTTCTCCCCATCAGTACAGTCTTGTTGTTCTTTCTCAACTTCCCCTATTTCTTGTTGCATTTCAACAGGAATTTCTGAGGTGCCGAGTGGGAAATTCTTGGATGTACTCTGAGAATTTTCAGGAATGAATTCCTCAGACTCCTCAGAAATGACAATTATTTCCAGTTGGGTAGAAGAGGGTTGGGTAGCCTGACTTTGTTTTCTTGTAGAAGTTCTTTCTGGTAATGTAGTTGAGGTAGGAGATTCATGGGTAGCTTTTCTTTTCCCAGGTTGCATGGGGGTTTGAAAATTGGAAGGAGAGGATGATGAAACCACGGTGGCATTAGGTGTTGCTGCAGGAGAAAGCCGGGTAGCTTGTTTTTGCTTCTTGGCCTGAGGGTTTTCTCCTAGGGTATGCCCAGGGCTAGATGGTTCATCTATCTTGTTTTTCCTTTTTTCACTCCTTGTTGCAAACCTGGTTTTAACACGGGTAGAGGGCTCAGTTCTAATGGCTACAGGACTAGGTGCTGCAGGAGAAGCAGGGGAATCTTGTTCAGCTTCTCTACTTGAAGACTCTACTCGTTTTCTCTTTTTCTTGGGTCGTGCAGGTAATGTTCTTGGAGGCTCAGGAGGCTACAGCCCTTTTTGGGCAACAAATTTTTGCCAAGAAAGAGGGGAAACGTCCCTCAGAGAATGCTCAATCAGTTTTTAATGAGGGCATGATGAGAGACTGAATTGTCTTTCCCTTTTTGAGTTTCACTAGCACTGCACTCTAAAAGTTTTAGCAAAAAGTTTGGGACATTTATAGCTAATCCATGTCTTATATGGCTTAACAGCTTAAAATGATAGGAGTGCAAAAAGGAAAAGCATCCCTCACAAGTTAAGTACCTGATTATATAGGAGGCATACTCAGAGTAGGGGTAAGGTAGAGACACTCTTTTGCACCCTTGCTTTGAAATTTCCAAGGGTCCATCACCTGACATTGTGAATTCTTCCCTGGCAGAGATGGCATGCCTTCCTGTAGGAAAGTCCTCACCAGCTGCAGGAAGACCTATTATTTCTGCAATCTATTCCTCAATGACTCCTACTACTAAGCCCCATACTGTGGCTTCTCCCTCAGAAAGAGTTCTTAAGAATTCACAAGCAACCTCGTCATCGAAGGAATCGATGCTCAAGAAGTAATTCAACCATCCGCATATGCTAAATGCTTGCACTATCTGAGGGTCTTGTGTCAAGGCTTCATGAGCCGCTGGTTCACGACGTACAAGCTGACCACCCATTTTCTCAACCATTTCTATTATAAACCCTGAATCTCAACTTCTTCTGAATATTTAAAAAACTTTTTTCTTTGCTCTGCTTCTCCCTGTTTTGCTTCTTTCTCTTTTTTCTTTACCAGAAATAATGTAAAAATAATTGCATGCAATGATTTCGAGGAACTACTTAACTAGCAGTTAACTTGTTGATCTAGAAAAGGCATGCATTCATTTGGCAGCATGTACGATAAAAAATTGTTTTCACTAAACGTGGCCATAGCAAAAAGGAAAGAATTGTTTCAAATTATCCCCGCCCCCTACTTAAAATGTGACATGTGTCCACACATGTGGGAAGTATAGGCGAGGCATGGGGAGTAATGACAGAATTGACTGATAGACGTAATGCAATAAATGAACAAATAAAATTAATGAATGATATGACGAATAGAAAGAATATCGCATACCTTTTAATAAATGCTCGCGGATGTTGGTAGATTTCACAGCATAATTAGAAATGACATTTTTGGAAAGAAACCATAAATGAACGTGGTATGGGAGATGGATGACATGGATGGGTGACATAGAAAAGAAGAATGAAATGAGTGATTAATGGCGATGGATAATGATGAAGAAAGTGGCTTTCATACAGAAAACCTTTATTATGGACGTTTTAACATAAGTCAAAGAGATGCTGCAAGAAGAGGACCGAAGCCCTTTGCTGCATGAAGATCACTGGCCATAGGAGAAACAAACTGCTGCATGAATTCCTCTTTTGAAGCCAATTTATGGTACAATCGAAGACGGTGTCCATTAACCAACAGTTTGAAGCGGACAGGATCGATTGTCACCAACTGTACTGAACCATTATCAAATACATTCTCAATTTCATATGGACCAAGCCACCTTGTTGTAAGCTTACCCTGATTTTATTTATATCTGGAGTCATAGAGTAAGGCCCAATCACCAGTAGAAAATCGCTTTGTCTTGATATGGTGATCGTGCCACTTCTTCCTTTGTTGTTGGACTGCTTCAGTATGTTGCAGGGCAGCTTTCCGCATCTCATCCAATGCATTCAACTGGAGGAGGCATTCTTTTTGTGCTTTAGAGAGATCAATCTATAACTGCAAAGCAGTCCTTAAGGTTTTATGTTCAAATTCAATTTGCAACATAGCAATCTTACCATAAAGTAGATCAAAAGATGTGAATCCTGTAGTAGTTTTCCAGGTTGTCCTGTAGACCCAGACTACTTTTGGAAGATGGCTGCTCCAATCCTTCTTATATAGCTTCACTGTTTTAGTGAGGATCGCTTCCAACTCTCTGTTAGTAACCTCCACCTGGCCATTTGCTTGAGGGTGATATGGGCTTGATTTCTTGTGTCTAATTTTATAATCATTCATCAATGCTATAATCAGTGTTGATGTGAATTGAGCTCCCTGATCAGTGACGAGTTCTCTGAGAACTCCAAATCAAGTGAAGATTTGTTCATAAAAGAATTCAACAACTTTGTTGTCCCTGGCATGTGCCATTGCCTTTACCTCCACCCATTTGGTTACATAGTCAGTGCACACCAAAATATAGGACTTTCCATTGGATGGCGGGTCTATAGAACCAACAAAATCCATACCCCACTTCTCAAAGGGGGTTACTACCACTTGAGGCTACAGAGGCATTCATCAGTCTTTGTTGGTTGCCCCATTCGCTGGAATTTGTCACATTTCCTGGTATATGCTATAGCATCTTTGTGTAAAGTGGGCCAATAATACCCTATGTTAAGTACCTTCATTGTTGTTCTTTTAGAGGCAAAATGGCCACCACATGGCTCATCATGACAAACATGCAGTATGTCATATGTCTCGTCTTCCCTCACACACCTACGCATGACTTGATTTGGTCCAAAATAGAACAAACAATCGGCTATCTAGGAAAAGTTGAAACTCTTCTCAATCAGTAGCTTTCTCTCTTTTGGGGAGAAGTGAGCTGGAATTCTGTTGGCTGCCAAGTAGTTTGCAATATCTGCATACCATGGGGTATGAGCAGCAATATAGAATAGATGTTCATCAAGAAAAATATCATCAATTACCTCGGATGTGGCAGGTGTAGCTGTTTGAAGTCTTGACAGGAAATCAGCGACCACATTTGCTTTGCCTAGCTTGTCAATGACTATGATATCAAACTCCTGCAACAACAGTAGCCACCTTGCTAACCTTCCAGAAATGGCAGGTTTCTTCATAAGGTATCATATTGCTACATGATCAGTGTGAACAAATACTTCGTAGCCAATTATATAATGCCTAAACTTATTCAGGGCATACACCACTGCTAACAACTCCTCTGTGACAGTGTAATTCAATTCTGGCCCTTGTAGATTCTTGTTGATCAAATAGATATCATGCTCAATGAAATTCTCCTTCTATCCTAACACAGCCCCTATGGCATGATCAGATACATCTGTATGTATGTGAAAGGGAAGACTCCACTTTGGTCCTTGAAGAATAGGTGCTTTGGTAAGTAGGTCCTTCAGGTGCAGGAAAGACTTGTCACAGGCCTCAATCCAGTGAAATTCAGAGTCCTTAGTTAATAAGGCATATAATGGACTGGCTATTTTGCTGAAATCTTTTATAAATCTCCTATAATATCCAACATGGCCTAGAAAGCTCCTTACCTCTTTCTGCTTGGTAGGACAAGGTAGATTAGAGATTACCTCAATCTTAGCAGGATCAACCTATATTCCTGCAACAGAAATATAGGAACCAAACACTATTCCTTCTTGCATCATCATGAAGCACTTTTGACTGTTCAGCAATAGGTTGTGATCTTCACATCTCTGTAGTACTTTCTTCAAGTTTGTTTGAGCTTCCTCAAACATTGTACCATAAGCAGTAAAGTCATCCATATATATTTTCATGCAATCATGTGATATGTCTGAGAAGATGCTTATGACTGCCCTCTGAAAAGTTGCAGGTGCATTACAAAGACCAAAAGGCAAGACTGAGTAGGCAAAAGTCCCCCAAGGGCATGTAAAAGTAGTTTTTTCTTGATCTTCAGGAGCAATTTTGATTTGATTGTACCCGCTGAAGCCATCTAAGAATGAGAAGTACTTTTTTCCAGCTAAATTATCTAGAACTTGATCAATGAATGGAAGAGGAAAATAATCTTTCTTTGTTGCCAAGTTGAGTTCTCTGTAGTCTACATATACCCTCCACTTTCCTCCTTTTTTAGGAACAATAACCAATGGGGAAACCCACTAGCTATCTGAGATTAGGTAGATAAAACCAGCATTCAGCATTTTCTGCAACTCCTCTTTAACAATCTCTCTCAAGGCTGCCTGACAGGTCTGAACTCACTGTTAATGTATATGCGATGTGTATAGAGTTTGGGGTCTAAACCCTTCATGTCACCATATTCCCAAGCAAAAGCTGACTTATGAATGGTAAGCATTTTAACCATGGATTCTTGTTGCTCACTGGTGAGGTTTTTATTGATACTCACAGTTTTTCCTACTGCTACCTCAATTTGGGAGGTTAAATCAACCATAAATACTTCAGGCAGAAATGGCATTTCTACCTCATGGGGTAGCAAGGTGTGTAAGCAGTCAGTTGCTACAAGATAATGAGTTAATGTAGGCGAAGGAAGAATGGTCTGCAAGGAACATGGATTTTTTTCACAATCAAAGTATTCGGTACCATAGTTATTCAGCAGGATATTGAATAGTATACCCTCTTCTTCTTGTTGTGCAATGAAAGGCTCTCTAGTAATCATCATTAATTTGGCCACGGATTTCACCTCCTCTTCTTCTCCCAAATCTAGCCAAACAGCTTCTCCACACTCAAGCTAGGGTTGGGTTGGAGAATAGAGGGTAAGCTTCTTTTTGTTATACCCCTTAGATATTGTCATGTTACCCGATCTACAACCAATGTAAGCATCAGCAGTAGTCAACCAAGGCCTTCCTAGTATGACAGGATATCCCCCCAACGATGCCTTTGGAGATAAGACCATAAAGTTAGAAGGGTACTCCCCAGAATCCAAGGTGACTACAAGGTCTTCAACTACCCCATCAAGTTTGACAGTTGAGCTATTAGCAAGCTACAATATTGTAGGTGTAGTCCTTAGGTCTGAAATACTAAGTTTTACAACCAGGTATTTTATCATGACATTGATAGCTGCCCCAAGATCTACTAAAGCATTCTTAATTTGCACCCCATTAATATTGATCTCCACAATAGAGCTTCCTGGATCAGAATATTTTGGGATGGTAAGCTTCCCTAGCATTAAGTCAGAGAGTTGGCCTATGACATGAACAATTTGAGAGTCTTTATTTTTCCTCCTCGGTTTCTTCAGACATGCCTCCTTAATGGCTTTGCTATAGATAGGTATCTCTTTGATTGCTTGGAACAAGGGAATTTTCACACAGATATGCTTTAGTTGGTCAAGGATGTCAAAGATAGGTTCTTCTTGTTTTTTAACATTTTCACCTTCCAACCTTTGTGGGAAAGGAGGGGACACTTCATTAGATGCCTTAGGTAATGATGGAATCTGAACTAACTCAATTGGTTGGGAAAAGTCATTTGTATCCTCATCTTGGTCAGCTTATTTAGATGGCAATTCTGAGATTATGGGAGGACATGGTGAAAGTAACACAGTTCCTGAACGTAAATTGATATTATTCAGGTTGAGAGCATAGGCATGATGATGATTAGGATCAGCAAAATAGACTTGTTGCTGCTGTTGTTGTGGCTGCTGGTTATTTGGATTGGGTGTTGCTTGAGCTGGTAATTGGGTTGGCTTTGGGTTGGGACCTTGATTAGCTGTAGTAGGTAGCATAATGGATTGCTGCTGGGATTGCTGGAGGAAACCAGTGGATGGATTTGACCATTGTTGGCCTCCTCTCCATTGGTTAGACTGCTGCCAATTTCCTTGCAGAGGCTACCACTGATTTTGTTGTGGTGCTTGCCAATTCCCTTGTAAGGATTGCCAACGGTTTTGCTGGGCATTTGGCCAATGATTATTCCATTGAGTTTGAGAATATGGGCCATAACTTGGAGGATATTGGTTCTACCATTGATTATTATATGAACCAAAATTTTGCAAGGGGTCCTGAGGCATACCTTGTCTTGGGGCCCATGGCCTGCACTGAGCAACAAAGAACACCTCTTCCTCTCCTTCAATAGTTTTGAACTCGGTAGGAAGATGGTGCACCTCCAAATTGGCCATTGATTTGCATCTATAGTCCCTCTTCTTCTGTCTGCAGTGAGGGCAATATTCAGCTAGCATCACATCAGCTTCTTCCTTCTTCCTTATAGCTTGCATTGTGTCTAGCTGAGTAGCTACATCATTGATGATGTCTTGCTTGAGGTCAGACAACAGATTAGAGAGTTCTCCTTTTGATACGCTTGAGCCACTTCCTCTGGCAACAGAGGGTCTGAATCCTTTGCCTTTCTTTACACTTTCCCTAGAGTAATTGAGACATATTATCTTGATGTCATCCTAATTACTTTGGGTAATATCTCCTCCAGCTATGAGGTCTAGTGCTTCCATGCAGGTATCATTGACTCCCCTTAGAAAGAGAAGTTGTTTAGACTCCTCATTTAGTTGATGCTGAGTATTTTTCTGCACACTGAACAAAAACCTGGAGACATAGCCTCCAAGGTTTCATCCTCCTTTTGTGCCATATTGAAGAGGTCATCTCCTCTCATATCATTTCCCCTACAATATTCCTTATACTTCCCTAAGAACAATTCCTTCAATTCATCCCAAGTGGCTGTTACATTGCCTCCTAATCCCACGAACCATTTTAAGGCTGACTCCTTTAAGGTAGAAGGAAACAATTTCATTTTATGGGCATCAGAATTATAATCATAACTCCTACATAGGATGTCAAATTCGAACAAGAAGGTATGAAGGTCTTCTATAATCAGGCCATAGAACTTTGGGAGCAATGAAGCAGGGATATTTTTGAGACTATTGTTGTCATGGAACTCAAGGAGTGGAAAGGGAAAAGTAGGCACTGCCATCCTTGGTGGTGGTCTTGGGTTAGCTCCTAGCTGGTAGACAACAACGGCTAGTGGATTGTTATGGGTATGCAGGTTTTTCAACTGTGATGCGAGTAAATCAATATTATTAGGTATATCAAATAGGTTCAAACTAATCTCTGAGAAAGAAGAAGATGAAGTGACAAGGTCCTATCCGGCATCCAAATATGGTCCTTCTGGGATAATTTCTGGGTCAATCTCTAGGTTATTTTCTTGGATATCTAAATTTCTAGGAAGGAATCTTTCAAATTGGTCTCTTCTTCTATGCATGTAACGGACTTAACTGAAATGAAGAATTTCTAAAATTTTTGAAAGCTAAAAATATTTCTAAAAATGGTTAGGACAGGTTCTTAGCTTGACACCATCCCTGGCAGCGGCGCCAAAAATGGTCGCGCCCATTAAAGGATATAGAAGTCACGGAAAATCCTAACCTGGGAATTGGACATTCCAACAGGTGACTAACATCTTCTCATAGTCATTCATTTATTTGTCAAACCAGGGAACGTATATTTGAAATGGAGCATCACTGTATGTGCACTAAGAACCAGTTTTAGCCATAACTTTCTAGAAGTAAATGCTTGAAAGGAATTCTAATTCTGATGCAGGGCCATGAAGTAAAGTCTTACTAACTTAAACATCACTTAACTAAAGTAAAAATCATAATAACAATTACTAGAAACAAAAACCATGAACTGGCCTTATGCTGCAGGAACAGACACAGGGATGGATTCCTTATGTTGCAGGAATAGTTTAAGACTGAATTTGCATCAAAGCTTATGGAAATGGAATTCTAACAGATAAATAACAAAAAGCAAATAGCTAACTATAGATACTCACTAAGTGGGCCCCCTTAGCAAGCATCAACCAATTACGCAAGAATAGAACTCAAAACTTCATTAGTTCTTATTCATACTTCTGAATCTCATACATGGTTGTGGCTTGTAAGAAACTTAATGCAAAGCTTTGTTCTTCATTATAACAGTAAACAATTACAATCTATTGTATCTCTATTCTCTAGTCTAAAACTCTCTTGATCAACCTTGTTCACTCGCGTAGGAGGAACCTTTATTTAAAGAGAAATGACTAATTAACTAATCAACTAACAAAGGAAGATGCGGGTATAAATGCCACCTGAGACAAAGGAATGGACTTCATAAATGCAAGTCTATCCACTCAACTGTCTCAGAGGAAATCTAGAGCTCCACTTCTTCCTACATCGATGATTCATTTGGTTCTTTCCCAAAGACTCGAATAAATGAATCTGTGCTTTGAACGACTCCTTCATTGGTGCACTGAAGACGGCCTTTTCCCACAAGTTCTGCTGTGTATTGACTTGTTCATATCAGCTCCAACAACCTGTAGAACACATGGAAACAGAGGAAAAAGAAGGCATGCACTCATAATAGCACGACATTCTTCATTAATCACATGCATTCAATTCATCTTACTTATTCAAACACTACATTCATCGCATCAGTCAATTGGGAAGTCGAAACAGGGCTATGATTATAGATAGGCTAAGGTATTTATGCATCAAAAGTATAGGATTTCTTATCATCAAATACTATCCATAAACATTAAAAGTTTGTAACCATAGAGTTTAAACATTCATAAAAAGAGAGCAAGAGTTTCTAAAACTTATAATCATGATATCCAAATTATAGCCATATTATGGGCTCATCAAGGACAACCAAAGTTGATTCTTTTTATAGTTGAGCAACCTGCTACCTCCTCCTCCTAAAAGGGGGAGGAGAATCTCGCTCATTCTTGGGCTGACTTGTCTACTCCTCTCTCTTGGGAGGAGTATTGGATGAACAAGCTCGGGCTCTATCCGCTAAGTCTGATGATGCCTCCTTGGTGAAAGCCCATGATTAAATAATCGGATCTCCCTAATGGGTCTCCAGGACCTTGGTATTACTTGTATGATAGAAAGAAAGGCTCACAAAGAGAGTTCACTCCTAGGCCTATTCCTATTCCCCTGAACAGAAAAGGGCCCACCTCTAAGGTGTTAGAGTCAACCCCTCCCACCATTTCTAAACCTACCTCTTCTTCTCCCATCTAGAATACTATGCTTCCATTGGAGATAGTCATGGAGGACACTCCCATGGCTGAGCAGGATCCTTTTTTCCCTTTGCAAGTCCAGGCTTCTGGTTCAAAGAGTCATAGAAACTGCCTTGCGCATGAGCATAAGCATCGGTAAAAGGCTCTCCTAGCTAAGCAAGCCTCCTTACAAAAGAAGGAGGAGGAGAATACTGAACCTCCTGCGGTGTCTTCCTCTCTCCCCTCTTTTTTCCCTGCTCAACCTGGTTTTGTATCTATTTCGGTTAGTGTCGTGAGCACACCTACACTTGTAAAGGTAAAAGTGTTCATTGCTCCTTCAATGAAGTCGCCACTGTTGAATTTCATTTTGAATGTCTTGCCTTTTCCATAGCCTTTGGCTATGGTGAAAACTATAGTCATATCCATTGCGGTTCTTTCCTCTCCTCCCTCGATCCTTGCTTCATTTGTGGGGAGTTCATCTTCGAAGAAGAAGAGGGTAAAGTGTGGTCCCTCCAGTAGTGGAGGGTGTGAGAAGAGCCCACCTCCTCTGAAAGGTGGCCCCATTTTGGCTTGTTCTATCCTAGTGACAAAACCATCTCTAGCCTCCCCTGCGTTTTTCAGTGCTCCTGAGTCTCTCAGTGAGCCTAGCAATGAACCTCGGGTGCAAACTCCTTCGTCTGCTAATTTAAAACATGTCACTCCTGATAAGTGCATGTTCAATTTAGTGGATGAAGTTTCGATCGTGTCAGTGATCTTCATTAGGTCGTTGACCCTAAACCCACAAGAGTTGAACGAAGGAGACCTTACAAGTCCCTTTGTCTTAGCCCTTTATGTGGGAATATCAAAACCCCCTCCCCTTAACATTACACTGTTGCAAGCTTGTCATCCTTCCCCTTTCGATGATCTAGAGTGGGAAGCTAATGACCTCTTGTTTGACTAGTGTTAGGAGGAGACCCTGTTATTAATCTCTAGATTAGATGTGTGTTTGTGTGTGTGTTGTGACTTGTTCCCTTGTGATCATGCTTTATGTGCCTGGATGACCCTCATTACCCCTGTTGGTGCTTGGGTACATGCATGGTGTTTTTTTTGTACACCTTCCTCTATATGTATCTACATTCTTCCATTTTTTTGATGGACTTTCAATAAACTGGGGACGATACAAAGCATCGAGAGAATTTAGGCCTCCTTCCATGTTGACCCAATTTTTTATTTTATTTTGTCTTCTTGTGGATTCCTCACATGGCCTGATATAGTAGGGGGTTGATGATAGTTCATTTATATACTCTTATTATACTTATACATATATTTATGAAGAAGTTCTAACCCCAAAATATCAGGCTGCCCCTATGTCGTTTGTATGTGTTCCCCTTTTCTTTTACTTTTCTTTTTATCTTTCTCTCCTCTTTGCTTGAGTTGTCCCTCTCATGTGTGACAACTTTACTTCTACATTTCATGATCTTTAGAAAATGCATTTGTTGCCAAACGAATCCATTTTCAAGGACTCTTCACACACTTCCTTATTACAATTATATTCTCAACCTAAAACCCTAGAGGAATGTGTTTCCTTCATCATGGGTCCATAGAGAAAGGACATGGGAATCCTCCTCCGAAGTGGGAATGGTCTTAGTCTTCCCCTCGTGTGAGCACATCTCCTTCCTTTCGAAATCCTTGATGAAGTGAACATCTTTCAAAAGGGTTCCTTGATGATGAATCGATTTGAGAAGGAGGACATTAGCTTTTGAACAATGATTCCCTTGAGTGGACCCCTATTTTTCATGTTGTGTTCTTAAGGGACCCCTTCAAAAATCTTCAACAAGTTTTATGGCATCTAGCTTAGGGGCAACCTGACTAGACCGATCTTACATATTCACGTATGGTCTGGGGGTGGACCAACTAGACTGGTTTTACATTTTCATGTCTATTCTGGGGGAAACCCGACTAGACTTTACCTTTCAATCAACACATCCCTTGAGTGGACCCTCCTTCCTTTTGAAGGGTTCCTGAGGGACCCCTTTAAAACTCATACAACTTAGCGATTTTCTATGTGACTTTCTGTTCACTAGCCTGCACGACCACTTCCTGATGTGTTCTATTTGCGGGTAAATATGTCGCCATCTCTGACTTTGCGAAGTCCCCTCTACTCGATCTCCCTCATGTGAGAGTTCTTGGGGGATACCTTCCTTATAGGTCTGCGGGTCTGTAGGGTGCATTTCTTGAAGGATAACCCCCTTGCAGGACCGTGAGCCTGTAAGGCACTTTTGTACTTCAACTTTGTGGTTTCACGAAACTATGAAGTCCCCTCTTGAACTTTCGAGTTCGCCAGACCATGCTCTGCTTCCTCGTCAGTTCAGGTATACACTTCTTACTCTGCTACTTCCTTACTACTCTACTTTACCGGAGCACTCATCAGTACTCATGCGCGCTAAAGTGGGGGAAAAATGTATCAACATGAATTTGCAACCCTAACCTAAATCTCATTTTTACCATTAACACTTTAGAAAAATCAAGAGCAGAGGTTAAATTCCACTTGGTGCCTATTTCTATCGGGGATGCCCATGCGGCATGTAGACATCCACTTGGCACACTTACGTCCATGGCAAAATCCTGCGGTTGGAGACTACAAAGATGTTGCACTTTTGATTAGAATTTGAAGAGTAGCGTCCCTCTTCAGTTGGTCGACCTGAATATGGTCATTTTTCATCCATTTCTTCATAATTTTCCCTCTCTCATCCATTTCCCTCTTCAGCAGAAGTTTGGATAGAGTTTTGCAAGATCTTGAATCACTTTCTCCACCATTTTCATACATTTTCAAGCTTTGTAGCAGAATTTTTCATTCCATTTGCAGCAATCTATCACTCCATCACTCCAACAAGGCAAGCACAGGACAGACACTGTGGCAACAGAGGCTTGAGTCCCTCTCATTCACTCCTCCACAAGCCTTGAGCACTTTGGACGAAGGCGATAAGCTCCTCTAATCTCTCCTTTTTATTTTGATTAGGTGACAACATACTGCTTATAGTGTTTTGTGTTTATGTAGCTTGTAGTTCATTTCCTTTATCATTATTTCTACTATTCCAAACTTGGTTTTCCATGGAGGTGGAAACACCAAGATGGGGGTCTGACTGAGGGAGGCCCCTATATAGCCCCAACAACTTCTCCCTTCCTTATGTGCAGGTGGATAGATCTCGAAGCAAGCTGGTGAGGAGAGCATTCTGTGAGATCATCTTTGTCACCTTGGTGGTACTACATTTCCTTTATCGCATTTGTATTTCCTTTTCTTTCATCTTAATCTCATTCTATTGCTTTAAACATCTCTAGACTAGGTTGATAGTCCCCTTTCTCAAGTTAGAATCTTGTCTTTTTGGTTCTCTGGTAGTACGGATGCCAATGCACCTGTGAGACGCTAGTGCGTCGTATTGTCTTTCGCGAACCATGCTTCCATCTTCAGACAAAGAGCTACTTGAAGCATGAGTCCAACTCTAAATTCTGGCTCGCTTAGCCTCCTACCAACTTTTTGGATTTCAGGGTGATCGAAGGACATATAGTCCTCATAATTCTCATCCTCTTCATCCTAACCCTTTAAGCTGAGGTAGGTTAGGGCAGCCTTTCCACTTGTGGCCTTTCGTGACTTGGGGCCTTGCAGTGAGTGGTCCCCCTTTCTCACAAGGTGTAATCCTCATCAACCCAAAAATATTCCATTTTTGGAGTTTTGTTTTAGTTTTGTATTTTTATGTTGGAATGCATTCTTGATGGTCAATTTTGAGGTGATTGAGAAAAATTATTGTCATTAATTGAAAAAATTTAGATTGCGATAATTCATATTTGACTCTCATTGTTTAGAATTTATGTTGGTTCCAGAAGGAAGTGGATGGATATGGAAAGGTATATAAATTTAAAAGGGTCAACAAAATGGAAATTTTAATTATCATTTTATTCTATTAAAAATTTGTGCAGAGATACCCAAAGGTTGTGGCATAAAAGATTAAAGTTTTGCAAAATAATATGGAGGGACATGGATTATGGATAAATAAATAAAATTAAACACCATGGAAAGGAAAATGGAGGTAGGTCATGTCATACTATGATGATACTTAACATGATCACACTATTTTGCATTAAATTCACATGCCTCAATATGCATGTATCATTTCTCTCAAATTTTCCAAGTGATCACATGTGTTGTCTTACCAACTTCATTTTTCTTTTTCCTTTGCACACATAGGAACCTTCATGATTAATATGGCATAATAAAAATATAATGAAATGACCACCATTAATTTCAAAATCTTTAACTTGATTGATTTGTAATCTTTGTACTGGCCAAACTTTAAAGAAAATTGTCACCAATTGTGTAAGAATTAATTTGATTTAAAAAAATTATCTGGAGAAACTCATCTGGTTGCCACCTCACTTATGATTTCCAAGACTTTGATCTAGGAAACTATGTACCGCAAATTATTCACAATTTTCTATAAATTCCACACTTCTCTCGAATTCTTCACACCTTTTCTTTCTTTCAATTATCATTTTGCATTTCTTCTATGCTAGTGCTTGCTTGCCTCTAGGTCATGGATACTCCAATTTGTTTGACTTTCTCTCGCCACCAAAAACAATTCATAGGTCGTATCACATCTCAAAGGCTTTGCAATGTTTTCTTCATTTAGACTACCAATTTCATTGTGTCAAACTTGTTCTTAGTCATTGGGGAATGATATGTGGAATCCAAAGCTTACTACTAGTTTTACTCTGGCTTGGCTTCTCGTTTGTAGCATCGCTCCTAGACATTGGGCTCTTTGTTGAAGATGTTCGCTTGGCTGTGAATATGATAGTGCAACCTCAATACTTGGGGAATCTAGATACTATTATTTCTATAGCACTCCAAACCATTTGAATCCCTTTTATGGATGATATTCCTTGATTCTTGGAACATGGGGAAGTAGTTCCACTCCGGTCATTTCTGATTGACCTATATACCTCTGACTTTGAAGTTCACTAGGAAATTTCCTACGTACGATATTTGGCCTTGATGGACAAGGCATCCTAGATTGATTGAATAGCCACCCTTTTCCACAACTCAACTCCCTCTTTTTGCTTTTTTTCTCTTTTTACAGCAAGAATTTTGATACTCCCATGTATATACGCAATATACACATATATATATAGCTTTATCATACATCTTAAAGCATGTATTTATTGTGTATGATTTTATTTTTTTACATTTCACAGCACAATGTTATAATTTTTGTGAATTAACTCTCATGCATATGATAAGTTAAGTAGAAAATTCCAATGAAGGGCCAAACAAAAAAAGAAAGATAAGAAAAGAAGAAAAACAAAAACAAACCCTACAAAAAGAAAACTAACCCTAACTAACCAAAAATTTACTCTAAGAAATGACTAACCCTAACAAATAAATTTATTTTAAGCTCAATAACTATTTTCATTGTTATTTTAGTACGAATTACAATAGGTTTATTCTCAAATACACTAGAATAAGTTTCAAATGTCCTGCTATAACAATGAATTATATTAATTTTTTTTGTTTAACAAATGTAAATTCAAATGTGTACTTACTAATAAATGGGCTCACATGTATGAAAATGACCTCACTGAAGGTCGATCTCACACACTTTCACTGAGTCGTCAATACTCTACCTTCTTTCAATCTCAATTCATGGTTTTCTTCTTTACTTTGTTCAATTCCATGAACAATTGTGTCCATTTCTTGATTTTCTTCTCCTCCGAGAATTTTCATGTTTTCGGCCCTATCTTCACTTTGAACTTTGTTAGACCAAGCAGTACCACAATTTATATTGTTTTTGATTAAGGAAAAAATAGGTTTTGAAGGGGCCCCGAAACCTAACCACAATTTATATTGTTATTAGAGAAAGAAAAAATAAAAAATTGATACTCTATATCTTGCATGAAATCAAGAAAATTTCCCTTTTTAGCTTGTGAATTTTCAGTTTGGAATGAAAAACACGCATCTCCTACTTGATTTTTCTGCTCTTTCTCTTCACCAATGTTTACCACATGTAAAAATAATGATGACTCATCAGTGTTGTTTCCTCATTTTTTGTGTAATATTTTTGAGTCTTAACGTTCTCACCTGTCTTCCTATAATATTTTCTTCATAACAATTACAGTTAACAAACTATTTTGATGTATCAATTAATTTTTAACATTTTCAGTTCCACTAGGGTTATAATATTTTTTCGAATTTAAGATATTTCTCATTAACAGTTTCTTTCTTTTAGTAGTTAAAACTTCTTTCATTAACAAAATCACTTTATGCATAGCCAAACTTACCCTAGTTAAAAATATTTCTCAATCAAGTTCAACATGATCAATTGTATCATGAATTCTACACGCGGTGACCCTACCAAAGGTGAATAAACTCAAAGGATATAATCTTTGATTAAGAATTTTCTAGAGTTCCTCAACTTCCATTTTAGAAATACTAGCTTGCACAGATGTTAGTCTTACAAGCTACTTTTAAACCTAGAACCAATACAGATTCCTAAACAAAACTCGGAGGGAAAGATGTAATTAAAAAATGAAATGAAATTCCCTCCTAGTGCCAGTTCTTTTTGATGATGATGTTAGTTGCAAAAATGGTGTAGATATAATCCTCACAGGAAAACTGCAAAGAACCTATCTTTACTTGAAAGACTGAGCCAGGGCAACCTAAGGGTCTGAGTAAAGAGGAAAAGGTTGACTTGGCTTAATCCTAAGGCTTCTGTAGTCAAGTCTTGACCATACTAGGTTTTCTTCAGGGTATGATGTGATATTTTTGTTAATCTCAAGGGGTATATGGTTATCTTTGGTTTCTTTAGGAATCATAAGCATTAGATAAAAACTTTTCAGTTCGATCATAAAACAATTTCATGAAATTAATAGATTTGCAATAATATTTCATGAATATCAAAAAAAAATTCTTTCACTTAAGTAGATTTAGCTTTAAGCATTCAACAATTTTATAGAAATGAAAGAATTTCAATAATATTTCTATTCATTCACCTCTTTTTAGAACATTTTCTGGAATTTAACATATAATCTAAAATAAAGCATCAAAATAATGAAAAATAAAATAACTCCTAGGTATTCTCCATGCATGCACCCCAAGATTTAATCAAATCAAAGAAAATCGCTCTATAGTTCACCAGATTGCTTCACAACTAGGCATATAACGATGAAAGATTTTAAGTAAGGGGGTTTAGTTTGGACACTGAGTAGGTTTTGTATGCACCCTTAAATGGCGTAGCATACAATCTTGTCTGGCTGAATGAACAAACCAGCTACAAAGATTCATGAGATAGGTAGCTATCAAATTGGATTCAATATTGATTAATCTCTATGTGAATACAAGTTTTTAATCTGAAATGATTCAAAAAATAGGAAAAAAGAATAAAACTTAGAGAATTTTTGGCTCTTCTCACATCCACAAATTTTGAACTTAACTTAGAAAGAAGTATCCCCTGGCCTTTTATAGAAACAATTGACACAAGTAGGATAAGACAAATACATGAGAGAAAATACAAGGGATGAATCACATCAAGGCATGTGGAATATGGTGAATGGGAAGAGATTTGAAAATCAAGTCAACAAAGGTCAACCCTTGTTTGCACATTAATGTCCTTCAAGTTTTTCATCTTCTTATTATCAGGGTTCCTTTTTGGAACCAAACAAATTTGCCAAATAGAATGTAAGAAATTCCCATATATTCAAAATGATTAGGTGGAATTTTTGTTCCTACATTTAGGTTCAAACTTAGATTGAACATTCCCAGGAATGAGTCATCCCTGTAATGAGCACATCCCTTTGTTGCATGCTTAAAATCCAAATCTCCTATTTTCTAGTACCCGATGCTCCTTTGCAACAAACTTTATTCTTGCATTAGCTTTCAAAGTGTATTATTGAACCTGGTAACACCATCGAATCTTCCTGCAACCTTAGTTTGTCTGACCGTCCATACCCAAAATTTGCATCACAATCTTCTTCTCTTGCAATCACCAATTCCACCTATTAAATCCCTTTTAAAAACTTTTATAAAAAATCTCATGTAAATAAAACCATCATTGATTCATTATCATTACAAATAACACACTTCCAAGAAAAAATCATAGATTATCACTTAATTATATTTTAAATCCGGGTTACCAAGTCATCAAACCTTTTGGATGACCTTAAAATTTTGTAACTTTACTTTGCATTGTTACCTGGTACCTAGCAGTGTTCAACTTTTACCCATGATTTTCGCAGACCTTGGCTTTTACTGGAACTTTCACATTTACTAGAACTTTACTCTTAGATCAAAACACTTTTCTCAATAATTTTCTTTACCATTTTTTATTTTTGGCTTTCTCGGTTCATGTTACCTAGTACCCAAAACACTTAAATTATGAAGTACTCTTTAAAAAAAAAAATCTCATTGCTTTTCACTTCCGATGATCTTTCCAACTAGCCACCACCTACCATAAGCATTATTTTTCACTTGGGATCCCCAAGCCTTACAATCTTGGGGCATGTTGTGAGACCACACAACATGGTTAAAATTTCAATAGCGTGCCTATTTTGTGTAGTAGCAATTGAAAAAAGTGCAACTGTGGTAAAAACATGGAAAAAACCGCATGAAAATCTTGTAGCTTTCACATGAAAATTATCAACAACATTTCAAAAAATAACGTTAGCATACTGGTACCTACAATTGCTCAAATAAACTCACAAAAAAGATTAACGTTAAGGACCTAGGTCCCACTCCAGGTGTGCCAAATTTCATAAGGGGGAATAAAAGAAATAGGGAAACAAGAAATGAATTAAACTAACTTAATTCAAACAAGATAAATTCCAAAACCCATACTCATGAAATGAAGTTCTAAGATAACAAAATCAAACAATGTAATCCTAAAGATAACATAAATTAAATTTAAAAACTTAAAAGTTATACCATCCCATGTTGGATTTATGTTTGTATTGAAATTTGGATGTTGGATTGCTCAATTCAATACAAATCATCCATTTTTGTTGTTGCAAAAGCTTCAATTTGTGTAAATGGTGAACTAGAATGTGATAATAACAATAGTTAATATGCTCAAGAGATAATTGCTTAGTGCTTCACTATGAAGATTCTAGATGATTTATGGGAAGGTAGAGGATTGTTTTATAGATTTCTTGTTTCGAGATGAACGATCGAGATGCAACAATGCAAATTCACAATCAATGGTTGAGAACCGTCGAGAGGAAACAAATTGCTTAGTTAGCTTCTGTGATTGATTCAATTAAAGATTTTAATTTCACAATCAAAGGATTTAGATTGCATAATATATTTGATTGAAGAAATCAAGTTGAGTAGTTAGTGGAATCAGGTTGGGTGGTAAGTGGGATTGAAGAATAGATGAGTTAGTCAATCGATTAGAGTGAGAAATCGGTAGTAATGATTTTCTCAGTCACAAAAGGGGTGAGGATAATTAGTTAATTCAATAATTAATTAATAATTTTAGTTGAACATGCAAGTCATGTTTGAATTTAACAAATAAAGTTATATTTTTTTGTTAACTATGTTGAATGATGTTGAATAATTAATTTAATTATTCACATTTAGAAAGAGGAAGGTGGTTTAATTTAATTATTAAGTAATAAAAATTTAATTGATTTAGGAGAATATGGTATATTAACGACATAATTAAATAGCTTATATTAATTTAATTAAGCAAGAAAAATAAAAGTTAGATTAATGATGATATAGTGAATTAATTAAATAATTAAAGATTATTCAATTAATAGTGAAAAAAAGGGTTTTCAAGATGTAATTGATGTGAAATGTAGTGATATTAATGATAATGATGTTGATAAATGGAAAAATTTCATTGAAGATGTGTGATATGCGTTAGGTCATTTTTACATGTCTACAATTGACATGTAGTATATTTAAGATTTCTTTAAAATTTACATACTTACTTGACATGGCCCCATAATTTGGAGCTAAATGGCTATTATATGCAATATGAATACTTTCACCCTAAAATTTTGTTACATATGGGTATGTGCAGGATTATGATGGGCCAAAAAGTAGCAATATTTAAGTGATATGATGGCCCATTTCACTGACAACTTTTTTTACCCAAAATTGATGAAATGAAAAGGGTTTTTAAAGGAGATTCTTAGCTTTCCACCAATATAAATTATGCTTTACTTTGATTTTAATAAATAATTATTATTCATTTTCTATTTGAATTACAACTAAAGTCCTGATTGATAGGCTGATTGAAAATCATTTATAGCTTTCAAATGGTATCAATTTTTTTGAATCCGAAACATGCATCACATTTTATGCTTTTCATACTATAGGATTAAAAAAAAAAAAATCACGAAGTTTTGACCAAGTTAAGGTGGTTAGACATACGAGCTTTTATATTTTTTAAAAGTTGTAATAAAAAAATCATAATTAATTATTTACTTGGAAAAAAATTACAAAAAAATATGCATTACATCGGGACATGAGTCCTCTACTTATATATGAAATATTATAAAAACATTATTATCATTTTATTGTGGTTAGGGTGTTCAGACAGACACCTACTTCTTATTTTTTCCCTAAAATTTCAGTACTACTACATTGAAATTTTAAATTTTCACCAAATAGATTTTTTTTCTTGTAAGTAAACCTAGTAGTTTAGAAACTAAATTAAATTTTATACAAATTCTATAATTACATATTTTTTAAATAATATAGATAACTTATTCAATATTTTACGTCAAGTTGCCTAACTCTGATTTTCTGAATTTTATCGCCACTTAAGGGCCTATTTTTTCCATGATGATCCTGCACATAACCATATAGTTATTCACATTATTTTTCATTCATAATAGATTCATATAGTTAATATTAGATTTCAAAAGGAAATATATAATAAATTAAATTTAACCTTATTGAAAACTACTTATCCATCAATGCCAAATTTGACTTATCTAGCAACTGATCTATAAATACCATATCATCTAATATGGATGTGTCTTGCTTCTAATCTCATGCTTCTTTACCATCCTCAAACATATAATCATAGATAAAAGCACACTTGAGGCAAAGGTTAGGTGATCATTGAGACCTAGGAGCCTCACGCTTGTCACCCTATGTAAAAGGCTTGCTATGTTGTGACATGCTTTACGTGAGGGAGATAATTGACTATAAATTCTTGACATCAACACTCTAGTTCACAATAGAAGGGATCATATGTAAAATGTTGAATGTATGGCCTAGCTAAGGGTCTTCATGTCTGGTTCTAACCATGATGTGCCCCCTCTCTATCATGTTTAGATTCTTTGCCCCTACTCAAGAATTCATGGATTAAAAAATAGTTCAAAATATCATTGAGGATAAACTCACATTAGTGTTTCCTTAAAAAAATACTCCACAACCTCATTATTTCTACACAAAGGATGGTCAAAAACTATCCACCACCTTTCCCAAAAAATATATCATATTCCTTAATATTAGCACCACTGAATAGAAAACCTCTTGCAACTTGTGTTCATGGATGCATTGGTTCTCGAATCAATAAACAATGCTTACAAATTAGATTTCAAAATTTTCTTCTCTTTCACTTGTTGGTGTGACAATTGTATGGAATAAAATTATCATGCTTCCTCCCTTTTATTGGACCACATGTCTATTTGGCCACTCATACAATCTATATGAGAAATGATAGATTTGAATGAGGTGGAAATGGTTATCCAATGTAAACTAGATATTTTGTAATGAATTGGTCTAATTTGTTTCCCTAGTTTAAATTTTTTTCAACAAAATATTAGATGTTGGCATATTTATAGAGTTTTATACTCAATCTTACTTATGCTTATTTCATAGAAAAATTAATAAATTATATTACATATTAACATAAATAGGGGTATTTTTCAATTACAATAAATTTAAATAAGCACCATTAATATATCTCAATGGAATACTCTATTAGATATGTAGAACTAGACTATTTACATACAAATTAAATTTCAATTTTTGACCTTATTAATAGAAAAGTTCATTGTGTTTACCCAATGTTGCGTATTTTAAATTCCTATTTAATATTTAACCTCAAATTCCACCTTCAGTTTCTATTGGTGAGTAAGTATTCCTCATACAAGCATCCAAAATATAGATAATGACTTTCTAGTGCAATTATCCACTTAACCTTTTCAACTTGTGTAAAGCCCTTTAAACCCACAATTTCTCTTTTTGAGTAGGTGTGACTACTCCCAAAGTGGAAGATATTATGTAGAAGTCCCACAAACTCCTGCCCCATGAGGCTCCTACTGCTATGACTATATTTTACAATTTTGGTTTTATTTAGAAAAAATATGATGTGATTTAATACCATAAATTGAAATTTCCTTATCAGAAGTTAGATGTTAGAGATATAGCTATAAAATAAATTCAAACTCCTTAAAACCATTTGGTATATTTAACAATTCCCACACTTCCAAAGAAGGGAAGTAATATTTACTTTTTGAGCCAAGACCCACACGTCACATCTTCTAATACTTGAAAACTCTATAAAATTATGGTGGTTCTGATTTCATACCCTAAATTCTCCTAAAAGGTTAGGTCAACCAACACTTAGATTCCTTATGGCTTTAAAATTCCTCCAAAAATCTTGTGCCAATCTTCAATACCTTTGCATATCCACTTCAAAGCCCGTGAATTCAGGAAAAAAGAAACTCCAATGTTGATATTAGAGTGTCTATTAAAAATAAATTTGATTGCAAGGATTTTATATAATCTTGATGGTATAAGGACTTCCTAACTTACCCTTAAAAATTGCACAATACCGAAATCCATGCCCACCAATTGGAAATCATTTCCACATCCTCCTCACATACAATATTCACTTGTCCAAAATTTATAGGAAGGATACCACAAGTTGTATATTCTCCAAACAATAAATTTTAATACATATATGTAGCATAATGAATTTTTACTTCATACCTACTTGACTAGTATTTAAATATTTCAAGACAAAATCAAACATGCAGTTTCTATGTCAAAAAAAGATTTAATTATAATTGTAAATCACCAAAATTTTGCGCACACTAGTGAATAGGAAAAATACTTATCTAAAATTAGCTTTCCCTTAGGTTTTCATCCTGTGATTTTAGCTAGAACAAACTACCCAAACTTCAAAATAAAATATAATTTTTTATAAATATATTACTCTTCAACACCAATCCATGAATCCAAAACAATAATCACTCTAGTGAACCCTGTATGAGTTCACCAAGAATTAGCTAGGTGGGTTTTCATCCATGAAACTAATTGCCAAAAGAGTTTTCTTCCTTCAATTGAAGGTTGAACAAAATGCTCAATCTCCACAATTGAATTTTTTGAAATGTAAAATGCCAAGAATGCCCTCATTTCTCCAAAAACTACTTATTTTATAGAAATTTTTAGGGAAACTAAAATGATTTCTCTTTTGATTCACTTTTACCCTCAATAATAATAAAAAGTGACTTTTCAAACTCTTATTAATCTGATATTAGTTTAGGTGTCTTTTTTAATGTAATATTAAACTAACACCTTGAGAGGATTTTTAATTTAATAATAAAATATTAGTTGGACTTTATTTATAAAATAAATTTATTTCAAGCAACTTAATATTAAATTATTGAATTATTTTAATTACTCAAAAAGGGGAAATGATAATCCTCCCTTCCCAAATATTGTTTGTCCTCAAGCAATATTGAATCTATATGACAATATGGGGATCTTAAATGAACCTCAAAAATTCTCCACTAGATTTTCACTACACTACTCTAATATAACTAAAAATTGTAAATCTATCATTTTATGTTACATTGTGGGTATGTGCAGGATCATCATGGAAAAAACAAGCCCTTAAGTGGCAATGAAAATTCAGAAAAATCAGAGTTAGGCAACTTGACGTAAAAATTTGAATAAGTTATCTACATTATTTCAAAAATATGTAAGAATAGAATCTGTGGCAAATAGAATGTAGTTTCTAAACTACTAGGTTTATTTTTCTAAAAAAAAATTATTTGGTGAAAAATTGAAATTTCAATGCAGTAGTACTTAAATTTCAGGGAAAAAATAAGTAGGTGTCTGTCTTACCACCCTAACCATAATAAAATGATAATGTTTGTTTATAAGATTTTAGATATAATTAGAAGACTTATGTCTGAATGTGATGCACTTTTTTTTGTAATTTTTTTCCAAGTAGATAATTAATTATGAATTTTTTATTACAACTTTTAAAATATATAAAAACTTGTATGTATGACCACCTTAACTTGGTCAAAACTTCAAGAAATTCAATTTTTTTTCTTTTAATCCTATAGTGTGTGAAGCATAGAATGCGATGCATATTTTGGATTCAAAAAATGTGATGCCGTTTGAAAGCTATAGATGTTTTTCAATCAGGACTTTAGTCATAATTCTAATAGAAAATGAATAATAATTATTTATTAGATTCAAAGTATAATTTATATTGGTGGAAAGCTGAGAAGCTCCTTTACAAACCCTTTTTGTTTCATCAATTTTGGGTAAAAAAAAAATTGTCAGCCACATGGGCGAAGTCTAGAAAAACAAGGTAAGTTTTTAAACACATTTTTTGGGTTAACTTCTTAGGATTGGTAGGTCCAAACCAAATTCCAAAGCAAGCCCAAACCTAATCCCTAGGAATTCAATTTTGTTTCATCATATTGGATATTCGGGTTGAGTCCAATATCCGATATGTTTTAGATATGAGTTTAAAAAATGTTATGCAATTTATAATATATGATTTAAAAAATGCAACAAAGTTTATAATTTAATATAATATACAATATAGTTTATAATATACAATTTATGATAATCTCTTACCAAACTATGTATTTAATATATAGTATTATATTATTATATATATTATTTCAATATTTTAGTTAATGTATGAATATTTAAATATATATATTACTAATATATTAAATATTTAAATGTTATCTCTTTCCCTCTCTCTCCATCTCTCTCTCTCCCAAGTCTATCACTTAATCACTCCTATCTCTCTCCCCTCTACCCACTCTCTCTCTCTCTCTCTCTCTCTTTCTCTCAACCCTAAACCCCCTCTCTCTCCATCTCTCCTTCTCTCCCTCCCACTCTCCCTCTCTCCTTCCCACTCTCCCTATCCTTCTCTCTCTCCCAGTCTCCCTCTCACTCTCCCTCTCACTCTCCCACTCTCCCTCTCCCTCTCCCTCTCTCCCTCTCCCTCTCTCCCTCAACCCTAAAAACTCTCTCTCTTTTCCTCTCACCCTCCACCTCTCACTCTCTCCCTCTCCCTCTCTCCCTCTCCCTCTCACTCTGCCACTCTCCCTCTCTCTCACTTTCCC